>CAUYON010162446.1:0-24942 GCA_963573935.1 Arctocebus calabarensis | reverse complement strand
TTCAAATCCAGCCCAGGCCCGCCAAACAACAATGACGGCTGCAACCAAAAAATGGCCAGGCGTTGTGGCGGGCACCTGTAGTCCCAGCTACTTGGGAGGCGAAGGCAGGAGACTCACTTGAACCCAGTAATTGGAGGTTGCTGTGAGCTGTGATGCCACAGGGCACTCTACCCAGGGTGACAGCTTGTGGCTCTGTCCCCCCCCCACCAAAAAAAGAAGATACAAATGTTTTAGGTTACAGGACCACTTTTGTAATTACTGAGTCTTGGCCATAGGAGTGCCCCTCACCCAAAGAATGTTCATAGTACACAAACTTCCACTCCTTGTGTGGGACAGAGACAACCAGGACAAGTTCATGGTTTAAACCCGTTTAAAACCATTAAAAGAACCTATATTAGTTTTATTGTAGGGAAAACTAAAGAAAAGTATTTTTCTGCCTTAGTAAATCGACAGTGGTCTAGACTTTATCATTCTGTTATAGGCTTTTGTACTTTTTCAACCCTAGAAAATCTTCTGAAAACCACTTACCTTGTACAGAAAGCTGACAATGCCTGTTTATTTGAAAAATACTGTAATTTTTTGTTAAGCTCTTCAGTGGTGTATTTTAGCATTCAATGATCTTCTTTTCATACATGAAGAAAGGATAGAATGAAGCAGGAAGATAATAATATGTTGCTATGTTCAGTCACATGTTTCTTCTCGCTTGCATTTATGAGTGAGTGGCAGTAGTAGATTTAGGCATTGTAGGACCTGACACTCATATAATGTTGCTGATTCTTTCTATGAAAAATAATGCAAAGATATATATTAAAAAATTAGATGCACAAGATATTATTCATTTAGTGTGAACAAGATTTTTTTTAACATTTTAAAAACCAAGCATTACTTTAAAATTTTAAATGTCACATAACAAACACTAACTACCGGATAGCCCGGCACATATCATAAATTTTCTGTCATTATTTGGATGTATCCTTTGATCACTTCTTCATTTAAGAATTTCAAAATATGAATTTTTGTAGACAGAACAGAAAAATAAATTTGATTCTTTTTCTATCATGATTAACCTAAAACATGTAATTAGTTAGTTTAGTAATTTAGTTAAGTTTCTTTATGTTTCACAATTCACATGCAATCTGACAATTAAGTCAATGAACTCATCTTAGGAAAAGTGCTATATAAGTCATTACTACATACCACCACAGTCACCTTCGAAATACTTCCCTGAGAAAATTATGCACCAATGCTAGTGCCCAGTGAATCCTTCAAAGCAATTTGGAACTCTTTTTCTGGAATGACCATCAGAGCTGTCATTGTGTTTCCTGGGATGTCGTGAATGTCATCAAAATGTCTTCTTTTCAATATATCCTTTATTTTTAAGTAAAGAAAAAGTCAAGGAGGCCTAATCAGGTGATTAGAGAGTGTTCCAATAGAGTTATTAGTTTATTGGCTAAAAACTCCCTCCCAGACAGTGCTGTGTGAACCGGTGCATTGTCATGATGTAAAAACCTTGAGTTGCTGGCCAAAATTTTCAGTGAAGGTCAGGAATGGTAGCTCACACTTCTAATCTTAGCACTCTGGGAGGCTGGGGCAGGAGGATCACTTGAGCTCAGGACTTTGAAAGCAGCCTGAGCTCCCCCAACTAAAATGGAAAAAATTAGCTGGGCCTGGTGGTGTATGTTCGGGAGGCTGAGGCAGGAGGATCTTTAAACCTGGAGTTTGAGGTGGCTGTGAGCAAGTCAGATGTGACATCACTCTTGCCTGGGGCAAAAGAGGGAGACTGTCTCAAAAAAAAAAGAAAAAAAGATTTTCAGTTGAGATTTTCATCTTTCTCTGTCAATATTTACATGGTTTGCTATGTTTCTCACAGTCAGTCAATGGTTTTGATGCATTGTTTACAATTTTTTGCAATGTTCCCATCAGTTTTGCTTGTTACAGACTGTCCTGACCTCTCTTCATCAGTGATGCTTTTTTCCTCTCAGAAAAATGTTTAATTCATTTGTGCATTGCCATTTTTTTCACGCCATTATCCCTCTAAACTTGGACTAACATGTCCCTGATTTCATTTCCACTCTTTTCAAGTTCAACAAGAAATTTATGGATGTTTGTTCCTTGTTCTAATAGACGTTGTGTGCCCCATTCTCCTGGGGGCACACAAAAACACACAACATGAATGCTACTCAGCAAGAAATTGCCATACATCGACATAAACACAACTGTGAGACAGTGATCTTACCAAGGTAATAAAACCTTGCTGAATTGTTTGTACAGTGCTACCAGTGTGAGTCCTTGGTGGCAAGTTCTCAAACCTAATTGTCTGGCCTCATGGTAATGTCATAAACTCCTAGAATCCATGTTAAAGTTGGTAAAACTCCCTTTCAAAAACAGGCTATAAAATTTGAAGAGCTGTTCCACAGACTGGATCTCTGCACGTCTATTTGTCAAACTATGTTCCTTTTGCAATATCCAACTACAGTTGGTACTGGTTACTTCCATATGGTCCAGCCCTTATCCCAGCCCCAGGCCGGGAGGCTGGGAGGCAGTGGAGTATATCTGAAGTCACTGGTGTACTACAACAGCAAGCAGTAAAAGTGCTCAAAAGCCCAACAAGCATATGCCACTAAACCTCAAATAGATGTATTCCCAACCTAATTTCTCATATTCAGATCCCCCAAATTTCCATTGTCTGTCCAATGCCACACCTCATACAAGAATGTGCTTGCCAAGGGGAAGTCAGACTGGGAAGAGACAGTGGTCAAAAATCTTACTTTTTCAGAATTTTAAAGGCATATTACCATATTTGCATAGTACCCGGTACCCACCTGGGCCTTGAAAAGGATTGGTGTAGGCTGGGGGCTGTGGCTCACACCTGTAATCCCAGTACTCCAGGGGGCAGAGTCCTGTGGATTGCCTGAGCTCACAGGTTGGAGACCAGCCTCAGCAAGAGCAAGACCCAAGAGCAAGAGCTGGGAGTTGTAGCAGGTACCTGTCGTCCCAGCTACTTGGGAGGCTGAGGCAAGAGAATTGCTTGAGCCCAAGAGTTTGAGGTTGCTGTGAGCTATGATGGCACAGCACTCTACTGAAGGTGACAAAGTGAAACTCTGTCTCAAATGGTGTAAATGAGCGTCCAGGGCTCATTAGCATCAAGGTTAATCCAGTGCTAGTGAAAAAATGAGATAAACCTCTTAAATTTCTCTGTTTTCCTCAGAATAAATAAATGAATTGCTTAGTAATTTGTGGAGTAACCTATATTAACATTAATGTTAATTGTTCAGTAATTTGTGGAACAATCTGTGAACACTCTGGAACAAAAGGGTGGATAAGTGACAAACATGGTAGAAATGTTGGTTTATGGTAGACATCATGCCCACCACCCAAAGTGCTCAATTAGCAGAGGTGGAACAGTGCAAGTCTTATTGCAGAGAGATGGGAGCTTAACTCTTTCATTTATCTAAGGCTTGTTTTCTAATAGTTAATGAAAGTTAACAGGCTAATTATACATGTAATCAATATTAACTAAATAATGGTACTCTAGGCAATGGAATACATGTAACTCATTATATTGTGAAAAAATAATTCATTGACATAGAAAAATAATCATGATTCACTAAATAGAGAAAAGAATTTTCAAAACTCTATACTCTAATCAGATGTAATTTCTGTAAAAGTTTGCTTATAGGTTCCTAGGAAATAATTTAGAATTTTTTTTTTAATCAAAATGTTAGCAAAAGCTTACTTCAAAGAAAGGCCATTATGAGTATTTTGAAATTTAATTAAAAATGTTTCAATTTTATGCATTGTTTTTCAAAATTATGTTGTAAAATTATAAAACCATTTTGATTTAAGGGCAATCAAAGTGTATAATAAGTGTATAATGCTCAGAATGTAAGTCACAAAGTGATATAAAGTCTTCATGAGATAGGAACACATTTCCATTCTTATGAACCTCAGGGATTATTTTTATACCAGTTATTTGACTCCAGCATCAGTCAGACACCTTCTCTGAATGTTTTGATAAGCCCAGGAGTTTTTCTACCTTTTTTGAGCTCCGCTGTGATGAAGCAGATGATAATCCGAAGCTTGGTTGCTACATCGTGAAAAGGCCTCCCTGCTTGTAATAAAGGCTTCATCTCTGCTCTGCCTAACGTTTATGTCAAGTGTAGACAAGTGAAACTCTTTCTTTAGACAGAGAATAACATATTACAATAATTATTTCTGTGAATTACTCATCTGTTTATTTTAATGGGAAGAATATACCTAAGGCTTCAGGTGAAATAATTTGGTTTTTCTTCTATTTCAAAGATAAAGAAAGGCCATACACTTCAGCAATTAAAAGACAAGTGAATAAAATAACATATCTGAAATAGAAGTGGGCTAGTCTACTGCTCTAATTATCTCTCCATATTTTATAGTTTATGTCATGTGTGATTGTTTAGGAACATGATTTTACTAATCTTTGAGATGTTGTAGACCAAGTAGCCTGCAGGGTTTTGCCTTTCAACTTACCTATCTTTAATATGGAGTCATGGGCTCTTATATCAGCTATTCTCTGAAAAGGTCCTCTTTCATTACTTCTTTGTCATTAAATACTTGTTTCCAATCCATCAGCACATTTTTTTATGGAGTTCCTATTTTGTTAAAGGCAAGGCTCTGAGGAAAGGCAAAGAAATATAGGAATGGCAATGTGCCTTTTAAAAGCTCCCGGGCTGTGTACGATGGAGGTACTGTGCTACAAGATAATTAGGAGCATTTAGTAAAATGTACTTCATCAACAAATAGGGAGGGTTTTGTTGTCCTTTTTTTAGTACTTGTTTATGTTCTTCGTAGGAATAGAAAATGTATGTTTCTGTGTTCATAGACGAGAGAGGATGCTGGGCAGTTAGTAACATAAATATGTGTGTGTGTGACATGGCTAGAGGTAGAGAGTGTAGCTGGAAAGAAAAAGGAGGAAAAAATAGATTCTGAAAGACTCGGAAATAAATCCATTACTGAAATTATTGGGTGAAGTTTAAGCTATTGAAGCTGCAATAGTTTATTTGAACATACATCAGTTAGCATTGGCCTCTTTAGGTGACCCTAACTCGATCCAAATGGGACATTATTGTTTACGTGAATAAATTTATAAACCTTTCACAATTTAGACATTACTGAATTCAGAATCAAAGACTGATACAAGCACTGAGTTCCCTTCCCTTGGTTCTGCCTGCCTCTGTCTTGGCTCTGGTTCGACAAACATGCCTGGTGGAGGTGGAAAGAAGGCTACAGAAGTTTCAGCCTCTTATGTTCTCGGGGTTAGTGTACACAAATGTCTGTTCTGGGACAGGCACAGTGCTCACACCTGTAGTCCTAGCACTCTGACAGTCTTCAAATGTATCCTAAAGGAAAAATTGGTAATCAAACATGAATATGTACATGTTACTAACATGTACATTGTTAACATATCAAAAAATAAGAAAAGATGAATCATAAGAATTAATTGAATAACCCACATAAAAATGCTTTGGCGGCATTGGATATTTATAATTAGTATCTGTCAAATGAAGTATTGTACAAAATAAGTCAGGTTAAAGGAATATAGGTAGCATTATCATATTTATGTATGTGAATTCTTAGAGAAATTTTATAAGGATATATATACGAGATTAAAAAAATTGGTCATATCTATATTATGGGATTGGAGGCAATTTTTTTTTCTTTGCTTAGCTACATTTTCTATTTGGTAAAATAAAAAAAATTGATCTGAAATTATAAAAAAGAAATAAATAATGATAGAGAGAGGGACTGGAAAATTTCCTCACTTTTCATTTGAAAGTAAGAGGCAATTTCAATGACAAATAATAAATTCATTAGAAAAGTTTGAGTATTTTAGCTTCATTTCTTTAGAATATATGTAAAATATGGGATTTTAGTCTTAAAAAAAATATTGGCCTGTGTGGTTACATGTGTATGTGAATACACATATATTTACATATACATTATACAAGGACATCCTTCCATTTTTTTGATTTTCAGATTTTATGTTATATTGTTAGTTGTAACTAAATGTCAGCTTTTCCCCCTAATGGCCAAACCACTGAATTATATAAAGTAAATAAACTGGAACACTGCTTTTGTGCTTCAGAGATTTAACTGTACACACGAGCCAAAGGCTCTTTCAGTTTCTAAATAAGAGAATTAGAGCATTAGTATCAAAAAGCCTTTGGTCGCACATCACTCACTTTGAAATATAACACTTGATATCAGCATTAGAGGATTTTAAAGGGTTTATTGCAAGGTATTGTCAATGTCTTGCAGGGTATAAACTACCATCCTCCAAATATTTCTAATAAATGACATCAAAAATAAATACAACTATCTAAGTCTAGATAACTCTTGATGTAAAAAGACAGTATAACTTAAAGAGGTTTGTGAGGGAATCACAGAATGTTAAATCTGGAATAGGCCTTAGGAATCATCTCGTTTAAACATTACCTGTCATAAATATGACAAATTGGATATCATGATGTAAAACGACTCACCTGAAGTCCGGCGGCTGCTGAAGGAAAACTCAAGTCCAGATTGCCTGACTCAAGGTCCTTTGCTTCTGCTATTAAGCTGCTCTGCAAAGCGACCACAGATAACCTCAGTCCTGCTGAGATTTTCCTTCCCATGGGTCTGGAAAAACAATGATTTGGCTTACATGTCAAGGAGTGGATGTAGCCTTTGAGTTAAATAAAGTATCTTTCTCACACTTTATTAACTGTGTAACTTTGGCCGTGTTAGTTAAGCTTTAAATGTTTAAATAATATCTGCAAGAAAGTGTTATGAACCCATTAAGTTTTGGAGATCCTTTTGTTTGCAGAATCTAGTCTCTAGCAGGTTTTGATCAGATTGGCCTACTAAATCCCTTTCAATCTTTTCATATCTTACTCGGGACTAAAACAGATCATCCTCTCAGCTTCTTAAGAATACTAATGAGTTCATTGCATTCAGTGTACTATTATAGCCAAATCTTTAAGAAATTTGTCTATGATATAAGATGATGATTCTTAATTTTCCAGTTACTATATTTAATCACTTCCTTTATTTGGAGAAAATCTGTTTTTTTTATTATAATGGGAAGGGAATTTTAGTGGGTAATCTAAGGAATGCGGTAGCAAGGGCATTCTGTCAAGCACACATTTGCCTATATTTCCATAATAATGTATATGTATTTGACCTTTTTCACTCCAGAAGAGAACTTACATAAGTGTTTCTTTCATTAAATTTCATAATCATGCTACAAAGCTTAATTTTTTATCTTTTATCACTTCAAGATGGTTTATATAAAATGCATATTTTGCTATCTTACTGAAAAATATACATAAAATATTAGTAACATTCCACTTTCAGAGAAAATTTGTTAATCATTATGAAGTAATATTTGAAAATACTTGCTATTACCATATTCCTGGAGAGGAAACTATTTTAGAATTTCTTGTTGAGAAGTGAAAGATTAGCATAGAACTGTAATATTAACAGTATCTATAAGGCCCTTAACCATCACCTCTGGGGTATATATATATTCCACTGGAATAAAGAAAAATATAAGAAAAGATCAGAGAAATCTTAAAAGTTTATACTGAGAGCAAAAGGCATCCAGGGAATCATGATAAGCATCATCATTGTGGTTTGCAGAAACCACCAGAGTAACTACTGACACCCAGACTACCCCGTCCACACAGAGTAAGAGGACGTTCTTGATGGGATGAAAAGAGCTATGACTTCCATTTGGACAGATCATTATAAGAAGTGCTTAGGTGGGAAATACAGAGTAGAGTTACCAGGAAACAGATTTTAGCCTGTAAAATGAAAACCATTTTAATATTCAAAGCTGTCCAAAGCTGCCAAGGAAATGGTGAGTTCTTTGTCACACAGCTCTTCATGAAAGGATTTGCACATTTAAACATGCTCTATCACATCTCTAAAATAAGAAAAATTCCCATATTCAAATTATTTCAAGGAAATCATGACAAAATATGGTTTAAAAAATCTTCTTTAGAGGCTTGGCTCCCATAGCACAGTGGTTACCCCGCCAGCCACAAGCACCAACGCTGGCAGATTCGGGTCTAGCCTGGGCCAGCTAAACAACAATGACAACTGCAACAACAACAAAAATAGCTGGGGAAGCATCTGTGGTTCAGTGGGTAGGATGCTGGCCCCATATACCTAGGGTGATGGGTTTGAACCGGCTACCTAAAACAGCAGTGGCAATTCCAACAAAAAAATAGCTGGGCATTGTGGCCGGCACCTGTAGTCCCAGATACTTGGGAGACTGAGGCAAGAGAATTGCTTAAGCCCAAGAGTTGGAGGTTACTGTAAGCTGAGACACCACGTCACCCTACTGTGAGCAACAAGAAGGTTGCTGTGAGCTGTGACACCACAGCACTCTACCAAGCGTTGACATAGTGAGACTCTGTCTCAAAAAAAAAAAAGAAAAAAAACTTTAGATAATAAGAACTTTGAAATCTTCTTTACTATGAGATTAAAAGTAATTTCCAACATTGAAATATAATGCTGTTTCACATGTATTTAAAAAATCGACTATTGGTTTAGTACATGGCGTGGCAGTAATTAAATTGCTTTCTGTTTGCCTGTGCTATGATCGTTAGAACTATCATCCTCATAGATATTTAACCTGATATTCTGGTAAAATTAAAATAATGGTTATGCTCTAAAATGGAATCAATTAAAGTAATATCAGACTTTAACTAATTTCTTAGATTATTTTTCCTCACTTGCAAGGCCAGTTAATCCAATGTCTGTTTGTATGTATGTATTTCTACGTTGAGAACATACTTGAAGGAGCATATATATGTGCTCTGCAATTTGGGTTATTCAGTAAATAGGGAAAATTCTTTGTAGATATGATTGGATTTATAGAAAAGAAATATAATGAAACAGAATTACAGTGCATGCTTATTACTTAACTATTTTTCCCAAGGAAAGGTTATCTGTCAGTACAGTAACAATAATCATTTAAAAATAGTAATGTTAATAAATATAAGAACAAATTAGCAAATGTGCCCTGTGTTAAATTAATACGTGTATCACTATTAGGACATGTCTTTTGTTTCTTTTTATTACATAAAAGATGTGATAGGTCAGAAGTAGATTTTGGAAGGAAATTATAGGCACATTACTTCCCTATAAGATAAGCATACTAAGGGTTTAAGATTAAATTCTTCTTGTTTTAGAAATGTTTAATAATGGGTGATTATTTTAAGTTCTCTGCGCTATATATTATATACATAGATATTTTCTTTTTTGAGACAAAGTCTCACTATGTCACCCTTGGTAGAATGCTGTGGCATCACAGCTCACAGCAACCTCAAACTCTTGGGCTTATGGGATTCTCTTGCCTCAGCCTCCCAAGTAGCTGGGACTATAGGCACCCATCACAATGCCCAGCTATTCCTTTTTTTTTTTTTTTTTTTTGCAGTTTTTGGCCGGGGCTAGGTTTGAACCTGCCACCTCCAGCATATGGGGCCGGTGCCCTACTTCTTTGAGCCACAGGTGCCGCCCTGCCCAGCTATTTTTTTGTTGTAGTTGTCATTGTTATTTGGCAGGCCCAGGCCAGGTTTGAACCCGCCAGCTCTGATGTATGTGCCCGGCGCCCTAGCTGCTGAGCTACTGGTGCTGCCAGTATTCTCGTTTATAAAACAAGTGAGTTCAACCTTCAAGTGAGATTACAAGCTAAAAACAATGGACAAAATAACAAGCCAAAGGAAAACAACAGAAAATCTCACAATAAATGATTGTGTTCTAAAATTGAATCAATTAAAGCGATGATAAGATTTAACCAATTTCTAAGATTATTCTTCCTCAGCAGTGAGGCTGATAAATCCATTGCATGTTTTTATGTATATCTTTCTAGTTTGAGCATGTTTATCATATTTATTGTACTAACATAATACATGGGTAACAACAAAACAACAAAGTGCTTAGTGTATTTGTTATGTCTGTTCAATCTATCCTGTGTGTCACGTTAGTTGGTGCTGGAAAAACAGTGGTTTAAAAAAGAAAACAACAAAAGCGAAATGAATAGTGGCAACAAAACAACCTCACAGAGACTCCCTGTGTTGAGATCCATGACTTAATTTTATGATGATTTTGTACAAAAGACAATTAATTGAGTACCAGTGTTGTAACTGTACGTGCAATTGCTGCCCTTGCCAAATAAACATTTTCATTTGACGTGTTCACATTGAATCTATCATTTAACGTCTCCTAAATGTGGATTCAAGTCTATGAATGTATAACCTTTATATTTACAAGAGTTATTTCCATACCTGGATCGATAAGATTATTCATTCCATATTCTAACAGAACATTTTAATAATGGTCGCCAGTAAGGTAACACCTACTTAGATTAATATTCCTGGTCACAAGAGACCTTGGTATTTTCTTGCTATATCTTAGAACGCCAAGGCCACAATATTGGAATGAAATCCAGTTATACCCATTTGAGGACAAGAGGCCAATAGTAGGAAAACCAAAATACCTCAGCTCAAGTGATACCAACTTCCACACATCTGAGGTCATTTGAACCGTCCAGTCCAGCCCAGCCATGAAGGAGCCCAAGCAAATCCAATAGAGGAACTACTCTACCATTCCACAGGGTTGTATGAAATAAGAAATTTTTGTTGTTATAAGCCACTAAAATTTTGAGTGGTTTGTTCCACAGTAAAGGATAATTGATATATTTCCTTGCTCTTACTCGATCATATAATAGGGCACAAGAAGCTATAGCAGTTGAAAATCCATCCAGAATTTTTTTATTTTTACAACGACACTATAAACGTGTAACTCTCCTGAGATCCATTATTCCAAAAGTGTAAGAAAGGGTATCCATCAACCAAATGGAATGTGAACAGATTTATTACTTGTTGAAAGTATATATTTAAGTCAGTATTTTTAAATGAATAAAATATACAATGAAGTATACCATTATGTCAGAGAATTGTGCAGGATGTCTACCAAGGACAAGAGAAGAGCAGAGCAAAGGCAATTATCTCGTTAAAATAGATATTTCAAAACATCCTCAATTAAGAAAATAGAATGAGTCAAGAGTTCAATCATCATATATTGGATTAATCCTCTAACTTTTTTTTTATTATTGTTCAGGATTCACTGAGGGTACAAAGAATTAGGTTACACTGGTTGCATTTGTTAGATAAAGTCTCTTCTTATAATTTTTTCCAGCTCCCAAGAAGTGTGCCACACACCGTGACCTCCATCTCTTTCCCTCCTCTACTCTCCCCACTTGCTCAATCCCCTAATCTTCCCCCTTATATTAGCTCATCTACTGCCTTCGTATTACAATTGAGTACATTGGATTCTTGCTTCTCCATTCTTGCGATGCTTTACTAAGAAGAATGTGTTCCACCTCCATCCAGGTTAATACAAAAGGTGTAAAGTCTCCATCATTTTTAGTGGCTGAATAGTATTCCATGGTGTACATATACCACAGCTTGTTAATCCATTCTTGGGTTGGTGGGCATTTAGGCTATTTCCACATTTTAGCAATGGTAAATTGAACTGCAATCAACAGTCTAGTGCAAATGTACTTATGATAAAAGGGTATTTTTTTCCTTTGGGGTAAATGCCTAATAATGGGATTGCAGGATCAAATGGGTGGTCTAATTTGAGTCCTTTGAGAATTCTCCATACTTCTTTCCAAAAAGGTTGTCTTAGATTGCAGTCCCACCAGCTTAAAAGTGTCCCCTTCTCTCCATATTCACACCAGCCTCTGGAGCTTTAAGACTTTGTGATATGGGCCATTCTTCACAGGAGTTAGATGATATCTCAGGGTGGTTTTGATTTGCATTTCTCTGATGATAAGGGATGATAAGCATTTTTTCAGATGTTTGCTAGCCATTCTTCTTTCCTCTTTAAACAAGGTTCTATTAATCTCTCTTTCCCAGTGATATATGATATTGTTGGGTCTTATTTTGTTGATTAATTTTAGTTCTCTATAGATCCTAGTTATCAAGTTTTTGTCCAATTCATAATATGCAAATATCTTCGTTCATTCTGAAGGTTGTCTGTTTGCTTTGGTTGTTGATTTCTTAGCTGTCCAGAAGCTTTTCAGTTTAATTAAGTCCCATTTGTTTATTTTTGTTGTTGTTGCAGTTGCTACAGAAGTCTTCTTCATAAAATCTTTCCCCAAGATGATATTGTCAATTGTTTTCCCCACACTTTCTTCAAGGATCTTTATTGTTTCATACTTTAGATTTAAATTGTTCATCTGTCTTGAATCAATTTTTGTAAGTGGTGAGAGTTGCGGGTCTAGTTTCAGTCTTTTACACATGATTATCAAGTTCTGAGAGCACCATTTATTGAACAGGGATTCTTTTCCCCATGTATGTTCCTGTTTGAGTTACCAAGGATCAGGTGTCTATAAGAGGTTAGTTTTATTTTATGGTCTTCTATTCAGTTCCAGATGTCTATGTCTCTATTTTTGTGCAAATACCATGCTGTTTTGATTACTATGGCCTTGTCATATAGATGAAAGTCTGGTAGAATGGTACCCCTGGCTTTATTTTTATTACTAAGAATTGTCTTGGCTATATGGTGTTTCTTCTGGTTCTATACAAAATGAAGAATTAATTTTCAAAATCTTGAAAGTATGATAATGGTATTTTAATGGGGATTACATTGAATCTGTAGATTGCTTTGGGTAGTAAAGACATTTTGACAATGTTGATTCTTCCCAACCATGAGCACAGAATGTTCTTTCATTTGTTAATATCATCTGCTATTTCCTTTATTAAGATTTCATAATTTTCTTTCCAGAGGTCTTTCACCTCTTTTGTTAGGTATATTCCTAGGTATTTCATTTTTTTTTGAAGCTACTGCGAAGGGAATTGTGTCCTTGATTAACTTCTCATCTTGGAAGACTTCTCAACCAGGAGTCTTGTGGTTGAGTCTTTTGGGTTCTGTAAGTATAAGATTATATCAACAGTAAAAAGAGGTAGTTTGACTTCCTCTTCACTCATTTGGATGCGCTTTAGTTCCTTCTTTTGCCAGATTGTATTGGCTAGAACTTCTAGCACTAGGTTGAATAATATTAGAAATAGAGGACAACCTTGTCTAGTTCCAGTTCTAAGTGGGAAAGCTTTCAGTTTTACTCCATTCATTGTAATATCAGCTGTGGGTTTGTGGTAGATGGTTTTGATCATATTAAGAAATGTGTCACTTATGCTTCAATTCTTAAGTGTTCTAATTAGAAAAGGATGCTGAATTTTAACATGTGCTTTTTCTGCATCTATTGAGGGGATCATATGGTCTTTGTTTTTGCTTCTGTTGACATAGTGAATTACATTTATGGACTTGTGTATGTTAAACTGGACTGACATCCCTGGAATGAAATCTACTTGATCATGATGAATGATTTTATTAATGTGTAGCTGTAAGCTATTGGATGGGATTTCAGTGGGAATTTTTGCATCTCTATTAATTAGTGAAATTGATCTCAAATTCTCCTTTTTAGTGGGGTCTTTTCCTGGTTTTGGTATCACAGTGATGTTTGCTTCATAGAACATGTTGGGGAAAAATCCTTCCTTCTCAATATTTTGGAATAATTTCTGCAGTGTGGGTACAAGCTCTTCTTTGAAGGTTTGATAGAATTCTGGTGCGAAGCCAATTGGACCAGGGTTTTTTCTTGTTAGGAGATTTTTTATTGTTTCTTTGATCTCAGTTCTTGAAATCAATCAGTCTGTTGAAGAGTTCTATTTATTCTTGATTTAGTATAGGGAGAGTGTGATTTCAGATATTGATTCATTTCCTCCACATTTTCAAATTTCTAGGTATAAAGTTTCTTGAGGTACTCAGAGATGAGCTCTTGTATCTCCATCTGTTATTTCCCCTTTGTACTTTCTGATTGAGGCTATTAGAGATTTTACTTTCCTGTTTCTACTTAACCTGACCAAAGGTTTATCGATTTTATTTATTTTTTCAAAAAACCAACTTTTTGTTTCATTAATTTTCTGAATGATTCTTTAGTTTTCAACTTCATTAATCTCTGATTTAATTTTGGTTATTTCTTTTCTTTTGCTGGGTTTGTGATTAGATTGTTCTACTTTTTCCAATTCCATAGGATTGTTCATGAGTTTATTGAAGCACTCTTTCTGTTTTTTGAATGTAGGCATCTAAAGTGATAAATTTCCCTCTTAAGACTGCCTTTACTGTATGTTACAGGTTTTGGTAACTTGTGCCATCATTGTGGCTATGTTTGAGGAATTTAACGATTGCCTTTTTTATCTCTTCCTGACCCCACTATCATTCATCATAAGGTTAATTTCCAAATCTTTGTATCAGGATGAACATTTCTGTTGGAGTGAGTTCCACCTTTATTGCCTTGTGGTCTGTCAAGACACAAGGTATAATTTCAATTCTTTTAATTTTTCTAAGGTTTGATTGTGTCCTGGGATGTGGTCAATTTTGGAGTACGTGCCATAGGCTGATGAAACAAATGTATATTCCTTAGCTTTGGGTTGGTATATTCTGTATATATCTATTAATCTCATTTTTGTTCTAGGGTCACATTTAAGTCCTTCGTATCTTTGTTTAGTTTCTGTTTAGAGTATCTGTTCAGTTCTGTCAGAGGGGTGTTATCATTCCCAACTATTATGGTATTATGGGATATTATATTGCTCAGACCCATCATGGTCTGTTTCAGAAATCTGGGAGCATTTACATTGGGTAAATAAATGTTTAAAATCTAAATGTCTTCTTGTTTTATTGTTCTTTTGACCCGTATGAAGTTTCCAGTTTTGTCTTCCTTAACTTTAGTTGGTTTACATCTGGGTGTATCTGCAAATAGGATCACAACCCCTCCTTTCTTCTGATTTCCATTTGCTTGAAATACTGTTTTCCATCTTTTATCCCTAAGTCTTGATTTGTCCTTCCAAGCTAGGTGTGTCTCCTGGAGACAGCATATGGATGGCTTTTTTTTTTTTTAATCCAATCAGCCAGCTTGTGCCTCCTCAGTGGTGATTTCTTCAGACCATTAACTCATTTTTTTTTTTTTTGACAGACTCTCAAGCTCTTGCCTTGGGTAGAGTTCCATGGCATCATAGCTCACAGCAACCTTCAACTCTTCGGTTCAAGCAATCCCCTTGCCTCAGTTTTCATTTGTAGTAGAGATGGGGTCTTGTTTTTTGTTCGGGCTGATCTTGAACTCATGAACTCAAGCAAACCACCCACCTCAGCCTCCCAAATTATGAGGATTATAGATGTGAGCCATCATGCTCAACCCCATTGACATTTTTCTAGAGAATTGATAAATGTGGTAGAGTTCTATTCATCTTATTATATGAAAGTTTTAACCTTTAGCTTCTGGGTGTTTACTTTGCTGGTGGTCAGTGTTGAGAATAGGTCTAGGTTTTTCCTGTAGAGCTGGTCTTCTTATTGTGGCAAATTTCCTCGGTGTTTTATATCCACAAAAGATTTAATTTCTCCATCAATTATGAAGCTTCTTTTAGCAGGTTACAGGATTCAGGGCTGAAAATTGTTTTCTGTAAGAATGTGGAGAGTGGATGACCATGCCCCTCTGGCTTGGAAGTTTTCAGTTGAAAAGTCTGCTCTCATCCTAATTGCTCTATCTCTGTAGGTCAGTTGGTGCTTAATCCTGGTTGCTCTCAGATTTTCTTCCTTTATCTTGACTTTGGACAGGTTCATGACAAGATGTTTTGGAGAGGCTCTGTTTGAGTTGAGATGATCTGGGATACAATATCCATCTGAAAGAAGTATGTTAGGGTCTTTAGTAAAACTTGGGGAGTTTCTTTTATTATAGGTTCCAATAGGGCCTCCATTCCTTTGGGACTATCTTCTTCACTTTTAGTAATCCCTGTTATTCATGTTTGAATGCTTTATGGGGTCTTGTTCTCTAAGCTTCTGTTCTGTGCTCTCTCTCTTCTTTTCTGCCTATTTAAATACCTGGGTTAACTCAAAAACTTTATGCTCCTGCTCTGAAGTTCTTTCTTCTCAATGGTCTAACCTATTTTTGATACTTTCTAACACTTCATTACATTCTCTGATTATCTCATTCATTTTCTTAAGCTCCACCTTACTCTTTCTATATTATTATATCTGACTTTTGGTTCTGTCTTTTCATTTTCTTGTCTATTCCTTTTATAAATTCCTTTTCTTCCAAGTCCATTAATTCTTTTTTTTTTTTTTTTTTTTTTTTTTGCAGTTTTTGGCCAGGGCCATGTTTGAACCTGCCACCTCTAGTATATGGGGCCACTGCCCTACTCCTTTGAGCCATAGACACTGTCTGTCCATTAATTCTTTATAATGGAATCTACTGAAGTAGCTGCCTCATAGTCCCTTGGGAGAGTTCCTCTAGTTTTGTTTCTCATGTTGCCTGAATTTTTCTGTTGCTTCTTTTTTATATGTTCTTTCTTCTTGTTCACCTCCTTGTCCTCCTTTTTCCTTCTCATTCCCTCCTTTGTTTCAAACAGAAGTCTTTGCTGTTGATGACAATATGTTATGTTGCCGGAACACCAGGTGGTTTCTTTAGGAGATAGCATAGACAGCAACCTCTATGGTCCTTATTCCAAACTTAGTTGCCTTTGGTGATCCTCTGATTATTTCCTCAGCATTCAGATCCTGCCAGGTTGGAATCTTAATGCTCGCAAGAATTCTTCAAGAGCAGATCTCACAGTACTCCCTGACTCCAGTTCCTGTGGGGTGTGGGAGTCCCTTATCAAGTCCCAAGAATAGATTTCTGACTCCAGCAGATGGAATTAAGATGGCTGTGCTTTAGACCCCTGATAAGACCTTCTCATGACATTCCTACAATGGCATCCCCTGGCCATAGAGACCTTCTCAGTATGGCTGCCACATCAGCCACCAAACCTATGGCAAACCCACTCTACCTGGCATTCAAATATGGTTGCTGTATACTGTTTGAGTCCACTCACTCTTCTTAGCTTTCCATTCAATGAGCAACTTTCCCCTACAACTGAAAACTCTGGAATGTTTTCCTCCAATCCTGGACCTCTGTGGCTGGCCAGCTGATCCCTGCCAGTCAAAATCATTTGCCTAATTCATCATATTTCCACCACTCTGGATCAATGCCTCTTCACTGTGCTCCCTGAGCTATGACTCTGGGTAATGTCCCTGCATCAGATATGGCTGGGTTCTCTCTTTTCCCTCAGTCATTCCAGGAGAGCTCAGCTGAACAAGCCTTCTGGTCTGCCATATTCCTTTGCCCCCTAATCCTCTAATTCTTTGTCTATTGGAATGTAGTGATTTTGGTTAAGACAGAGGATTCCATACTGATAGAATTTATAACCCTCCTTTGTGAAGATACTATTTCTATAGTTAATTTAAAGCATAAAATGTTGATTCTGACTTCTACTTATTTTCAATGTACCATAGAAACCTATTAATATTTAATCAATATTTTATAGGTACATTGACTCTCATAATTTACTTCTTTCTAAAGCAAAGGATCTCTTCTTATGGATATTAACAGAACATGATAAAATGACTTTCACTTTCTATTTTCCAGACATTACGGAGGCTGCTCTATGTAGGCATCCATTAGACACTGAGTATCTCTAAGGTCCAGATGCAATCTCATTTATCTTTTATATTACTAAGTCCACCATTTTGAAGTTATATGGCAGAGGGCAGGTATTCAATAAATGTTGGCCTATAATATGAATGGCTAGAAAAAAATTGTTAAATCAAAATATATAAAATCCAGATTCTTAGCAGCTGTATGATTCCAAACTAAAGTGATCTGTCCTCTTCTATGTGTAGTCCATAACACAAAGAGAAAAATATTGAAATGCACAGTTTGCCTAGGAAAAAATTAATACATTGCTTGATTGGCCTGAATAAAAATCATTGAAGAAGAATATTTTCAAAATACATGTATGCATTGTACTTATCAAAATTAGGACATGCAAAAATAATACTGGAACTGAATTAGTGCAAAATGGGAGAAAGTTTCTAAGTTATAACACACCACAGTGGAAAAGTCTTTGCAAAAAGCCCGGAATGAAATAAAGAGAAGTCAGATATTTTTTCATCACCATGGTGGTTTCCATGGCCATAGTCTCTGTCTCAAGATTATTGATCTGTTATAAAATTGCATGTACCATGTATCTAACTCTTGGTTTTTGGATGAGAGAATGTAGGGTATCCTGAATAGAGAGAAAGAAAAACTTTCTGCCATTC
Source organism: Arctocebus calabarensis (assembly GCA_963573935.1). Lineage (NCBI taxonomy): Eukaryota > Metazoa > Chordata > Mammalia > Primates > Lorisidae > Arctocebus > Arctocebus calabarensis. Next base: position 6,726 of record CAUYON010162446.1, on the reverse strand, counting down.
ATTATTTGCCACTGTTCTTTACCTTTGGAAATGATGTCACCTTGGGGTAGATTTTAAAATATATTTTTAGAATGTATTGATTCACAAGTGCACTTTGTGGTTTCCTCCTAGAAAATGCACTTAGTACTAATAACATGCTTAAACCTTGCTTCTGATGTTATAGAAACAGACCATTTTTCCAGAAATGAAGACAGAAACATATTTGTTTTGGAATAGGCCACTTTTATTCCCCATGTATTTATTATTGGATGGAGGTCTACCACCTTTTAAAAGAAATTATTTTAAATTGATCTTTAAAGCTAAAAACTAAATATAAATAAACAAAAAGAGTAAAATAATAAAAAATTCCTAAGTATAATAAAAATTGTAACAAATTAAAATATCTTCTATAGAATTTATCGATTTATATTAGTTCCTAATATCGAAAATATTTTTAAAAAATATTTTGCTAAAGTAAAAATAAAGCAGTCAAAAAGTAGATATGATTGAATCATGCTGTTAAGTGATTATTTTTGTTTTTTTATGAAATATAGCAATTTGTTTTATTTTGCTTTGTTTTGTCTTGAGACACTGTCTCACTCTGTTGCCCTGGGTAGGGTGCTATGTCATCATGGCTCACAGTAACCTAATAGTCTAGGGCTCAAGTGATCTTCTTGCCTCAGCCTTTCAAGTAACTAGGACTACAGGTGCCCTCCACAACACGCAACTAGTTTCTCTATTTTTAGTAGGGACAGGATCTCACTCTTGCTCAGGGTAGTCTCCTGCCCCTGAGCTCAATCAATCCAACTGCTTCCATCTCTTATAGTGCTAGGATTACAGGTGTGAACCACTGCACCTGGCAGAGATGTAGCATGTTTATATGAGAAACCTCAGTATTAGGGATTTAAATATGTAAAACTAAACAAAGAGTTTTTTAATGCTGTTTTCTGGAGTAATTCTTTCTAAGATTCCTCAGGTTGATGCCTCCTGATCACACAGTAAATATTCCTTCACCAACCTGACTGAAAAATAAATCCAGAAGTATAATTAATGCTATTCCTTTCCTTTCCTTTCCTGGAAAACTATCTCCTAATGTAATCAAGTGGACAGAGCAAAATTGGCTTTCCAGGAGAGAGGAAGCCTAGCCTAAGGAAACAAAGCCCAAGCCAGGTAACAAGGCTACTGTCTATAACTGGAGATAGCATGCTCACACTGAAATGCTTCAGTAAAAGAAAAAGTTCTTTTTACTGTACTCACAACTCTTCTGTAAGTTTGAAGTTATCTCAAAATTAAAAAATTAAAGAAGTATTATTACAAAGTTTGTGCATGTTTAGTGATAAGATAAAACTCAATCAAATTTAAAAATTTCAAAATATTACCAAAATTGTACCTTCAATATGTCCAATAAAGCTACTCATCAGAGTGTTTTTTTTCCCCAAACACGCATTATCAAGTACTTGTTTAGATTTTGTGAAATGGATGGCAGAAATCATTATTTATTATGTATTTTTCCCCTTCATTGAGCAGTAAGTTAGGTAAACAGCTCAAACAAATACTGATTAAAAGTTATAAACGATTAGCTTTCAATTTGTAATGGAATCAGGTAATACAACGCTAAAGTCCAGTTAAGGCACAATCTTTTGGAAAAATTTCTAATCATTACCTTTGGCTGAGAAATTTATTTCACTTAGAGAGTCTTGCTTTCTCTACTAGTCACTTTGTGTGTTATATGTAGAAATAAAACTCTTAGAATTATTAAGGACTTGAGAGATGGTTTAAAGCAGATCATTGTACTTATAGTATGAACTGATGGTCTTCAGTGAAATGGACTATAAAAATAACCATTGTGCATGGATAATTTTGTCTTGATTTTGAAGTGTTATAGGTACACTAGCATTATACATCAATATCAGCATTTACTTGAAAAGATGTTATCCCTGTAAGTAAACTCAATTCTACAATCTTTCTAAAAATGAGGTAATTTTCTCAGGAGTCTGACCATTTAACTATACTTTGTTATAAACCTATTTATTTATAGACCTCATCTTATTTTTCAAATAGATTTGAAATTATTTTATGTACATATGATAATTAACAAGATGGATACTTAATAACTTATTTTCAAAAAGTGTTTTTGGCATTACCATTTGCTTAAAAATGTTAAGAATAAAAAGTGATAAATTAACAATTTTTTAAAGCATGTAATAGACCCTATAGATTTCAATAGCATTCATAGATATTGGAAGAGTAAATGTAATTTGTTGCTTAGAAAGTAAAGTAGAATATATATATATATTCACATTTATATACACACATATATAAAGTATGTAAAATTCACATATATACACACACATATATAAAGTATGTAAAATATATAATATATTTTAAATATTTTAAATTCTGAAAAATATTCAGAATATCAAATCTATAAAGTATATATGTGTATGTACATAATACACTTATTATATATATATACATTTAGCATATATGCAATGTTTTATACCCATACCTTCATGAAAGAGTATATTGTTCTGTGCCAAAGATGTTGGAGTTTGCTATACTACTCTGGCTATTGGGGTATTAGTGGATGTGATGTAAGTAAAAGTTTGAAAAATGTTTGTGAAATTGGGTTTGTTCTCTTGTGCTTCTCCCTTCTGTCATGGCAACTGCCTCAGATAACTGCTGGTCTAAAAAAATAAAAGGCTTGTAAAATATATCTCCACATGACCCGGAGCTTAGACCTAAGACCAATAAACCCAACTGAACCCCAGCCAGTTAGCATATGTGGAAGCTAGAAATAAATCTGAGTTATTCTAAATCACTGAGATTTTGTAGTTGCTTATTACATAGTATGGTACCAGCATATGGCTCAACAAAGATATTCACATCTAAATCCCTGGAACCCGTGAATATGTTACATCACATAGCAAATGAGAATTAAGGCTTGCAGATGGTATTAAAATTACTAATCAGTTACCATCAAAATAGGGAGATTACCCTGGGTTTTCTGGGTGGGCAGAACTATAAAGAATTATAAAGGCACTTGGAAATATTTGATTAAGAAAGTCAGAGAGATGGCAGCTTGAGAACGAATCAGTTCATTGCTGTATTTTAATATATATGAAGGCAACCATGAGCCAAAGAGTAGGGGCAGTCTCTAGGAGCTGGGAAACAAAAGCACATAGATTCTCTTCAGGAGCTTCCAGAAGGAATTCAGCCCTAACACACCTCAATTTTAGCACAGTGATACACATTTTAATCTTCTGACTTTTAAAACTACAAGACAATAATTGTGTGTTGTGTTAAGTCATTATATTTAGAGTAATTTCTTGCATAGAAGCAGAAAAATTCTAAAATGCATAGTAATAGATAAAAATACAATAATTGGCACTGAGAGTAGACTGATATCTTAAAAGCATTTGGAAAAGAGTCTAAAGATGCCTGGAAAAAGTTTAAGTATACTGCTAGGGGAGCTGGTAAAATGACAACCTGTATACAATGGTGAACCATTTCATAAAATGGTCTTTTGTAGTATAATAAAAGACAGAAAATATACCTAATGAATTTTAGAAAGGCATAAATACACTTCAAGTCAAATTGTTGAAAGCATGGGCTGAGGTTTCTAGTAAGGTATTAACAAAAAATAAAAAGATGAAATCAGAAAGGAAAGATTAGTTTGAAAACACAATTAAGAGATAATATAGAGAGCCTCAAATTCTCGATCTGCCTGATTAGAATATGTGAACTGTTTCTTACTATACCAATAATATGTTCCTTATAATACTTTCAGGAAAAAGGCCTGTCCAGGATGCTGCCAGTAATACATGGCCCTGGTAAATCAGATCAAAGTTATGGTTTAGAACTTTGTTAGGACTCTAAAAATATTCATATCAGATGTATTCAGTAAAAAATACTATTGGAATGGTTAAGTTTATGGCCCTAGAGAAGGCTGAACAAAAAGATTGATATGAAACAAAATGAAGAAAATTGAAACAGAAGAGTTTGTTAGAAATCTAGAAAATAGAAGATAAGGTACAATAATAAAAAGAGGAAGAGAAATGGTAAGACAATGATCCACTTGCCTAGCGCCTTAACATCTACATTTTAAAGAAAATCCAACAGTATAGAAAAAAAGAGAGAAGTAAATCCCCAAAACAAAAATTAAGAACATATCAAAATTTGGGGGATTTTTTTCAAATTATTAGTATTCATTGGAATCTAGGAGAATAAAAGAACTGGACTCACATGACATCATTGAGGCATTTTATATTATATTATTGGGGACTACATGAGAGCTTGTAAATTTATAGGAAGAAAAGGTATTATAGAGTTTTGTACATAGAACCAGGAATCAGAAGACTACTAAACATCAGAACAGAGATAATTTAAGTTTGAAGACAATGGAAAAGTTTCTTCAATAAATCTGATGGGAACTGTTTCCACTTATGATTTTATACCCAGCTAAACTATGAAAATATGTTAATCTAGAGTAAAGATAATCTATGAAAATTCTTGATCTCAAAAGATTTATCTCAGCTGTATCATTTTGAAGAAAATGATATTGCAATGTACTTTGCTAAAATGAAAGGAAAAGAACATAATCTGACAATCAAGAAATATGGCTTCAATCTGAGAAACATAGGGAATCTCCAAAACAATGGGAGATGGGTATACTCAGATGACAGCTGTAAAATAGGTCCAGAGATTAAGTCATTTAAATTTGAACAAGTAAAAATGTGGTAGAAGATATTTATAACATTTAATCTATATGAATATTGAGTGAAGATTTACACATCTAGGAAAGAGTTGTAGACTGAATTAGTCATAAAAACAAATAAGACAGAATTAAGCAATTATTGACCTCAAAGAAACAAAAATTATGTAGGAAAAACAATAATCAATTATTTAAGTTCTGTTATAAAGAGCATTTAAATAATATTAATAATAGAAACACTAAATATTGGGTTAATCAGAATTTTTATATGTGTATAAGTGCATAATTACATTGGGATGAGAGAAAGATGAAAATTATTTATATAACTGCTATGGGAGAAGAGAAGGTACATGGTTAAAGAGAGATAAATTCTTTTTTTTCCAGTTGCAATACAGAATTCCTAAACTGAAAAACAAAGGAAATCATTTTAAACGCATTTTATTTTCCATGCATAAATAATATAATATAAGACAAAATTAGTAAACAGTTTCAATTATACCAGCCAATGGGAAATGTGAGCAGTAAACATAGAAGGTGAATAGTAATGTCCATGGGACTCTCATCTTTCATCATGAATGTTATGTAAATATTTGGTTCTTTATACTATGTAAGTAAATAAAATTGCAAAAAATAAAATTAAATTCTATAAACATTTTTATATGTTTTATAAGACCCATTGGGATATCTATTAGATCATCCATCTTTATATTTATTTATTTATTTCTTGAGACAGAGTCTCACTCTCTGACCCTGAGTAGAGTGTCATGGAGTCATAGAAAGCCTCAAACTCTTGGGCTCAAGAAATCCTCTAGCCTCACCCTCCCAAGTAGCTGGGACTACCAGTGCTGTCACAACACCCAGCTATTTTTAGAGACAGGGTTTCAGTCTTGCTCAGGTTGGTCTTGACCTCAAGTAATCCATGTGCTTCAGCCTTCCAGAGTGCTTTGGATTATCGGCATAATCCACCGTGCCTCACCCAATCCATCTTTATCTTCTAAGACTTAAGTTTTTAATTGACTCTTTCAAGACATTTATTGATTGCTTAATGTTACATGAAATGTGGACTCTATTTTTACTTCTATTTCCAGACAAACTTTTTTCTGTTCTGATTACATTCCTCTTTGTAAAGACAAGCAGTGGTTGTAAGGCAATTATAAATTCTTGGACATTAACCTTAGATTTGTGCACAATTGTTGATTTTATATATCATATGCTGCAACCTAATCACTTTAATATTCATAATAAAAAAAGAAAACAAAGATCTGCATTTGGATCATTTTGATCTTAATTTCTTCTAAGAAATTGTCAAGGTTCTAGATTTTAAGAAAGATGGTCCGGAGAGATCACTATTGACGTCAGAACACAAATGGTAATGTGAAGACTCCTTTTAAGGTAAAGTAACAAGTTAATTATATTTCTAATTAGTTTTATTTTCTATTTTATGCAAGCCTAAGGATAAAGAGGAAGGATTAAACATGTTCTATCTTTAAGAGGTAGTGATAAAGTTATTTATCAAATAAATATAATGGTGTTTAATGGTCATAGGTAGAAGAAGAAAAATCCCTAATAGCAAATAGAGCAAAACTATGTTTTTAACAAGTGAAGATCATAAATAAATGTAAATTTGTGTCTTGGCTTATGCGTTAATACACCAATAAACTGTATTACTATCTATGGAATAGTAATGACTTAATGTGATTTTTGTGATTAAGACAGTAACTGAGTCAACTGAAGCCTTAATATGCCTGGATAGACTTACAAGTGCTGATTAAAAAGTGGGGAATGTATAGATAATATGAGTGCCCCATAATTTGTCAGTATGATAACAATAGTCTTTATAATTTTATATATTATAATAAAAGTGAAAGTCTTATTAAAATTTTCATTTCATTTCTGTTTTTTTTTTATAATTTTATTGAATCATAATTCTGTACATTGGTGCAATCATAGGGCACGATTCATATACATTCAGAAATGTTTTGATCGTACTGTTACAGATAGCCTTCATGGCATTTTCTTGATCACTATATAAA
>CAUYON010162443.1:0-18408 GCA_963573935.1 Arctocebus calabarensis | reverse complement strand
AGGCCTAAAGGAGGAGATGGGGAAAGACTGGGAGAGAAACGGAGAGAGCTTCTCTCTCCCCACTAGAATTCTCTCCCTCTACCAGGAGCCTTAGTGTTTTCTGTATTCTTTTCTGTGAATAAATTCTGTCTTACCAAAAATAAATAAATAAATAAAAATTAAAAAAAAAATAAAATAAAGTTTACACCCTACTTCTCTGGGGGAAAGTTGCATCTCAGCAGACTAGAATGCTTTAAGCCAAAAGGAATGGGCTTCTAATTTTGGAATTTGATTTTTGAAGAAGGGAGTTTTGCGTCTTTGAGATCTTTCCAAATGGCAAATGCCCTTCTTCATTTGTGGGTGGATTACAGATCCACAATGAATCGCAAAACTTAGAAACCCTATTTCTTGTTAGTGGACATAACGTAACAATAACTATCATCTACAAAAAAAAAAAAGTGTGGATAGTTAGCAAATGCCCAATTGTGCTTTCTTCTACTGTATCTAACCTCCATACTTTCAATTGTCTACTTCTTTTTTCCCTTGCACGAGGAGCCAGAGATTCTTGCTGTTGGGTATATAAAAGAAGAGTGGCTTCAAAGTATAAGCTATTTAGAAACTAATGGTGGAAATATAAATAATTATAAATTTTCACAGAATTATTTTCTTCAACAGCTTTTTCTTTAACTGAAAAAAATATCAGAGAACCAACCTACACAATTATTTGACAGGTATAAGTTCCAAAGGAATTTCCTCCTGGAATTATGTACATTGTGACTGTCCTTCATAATATATGTGTAGACATAAAGCTTACAATATCCTTCACCTATTTCTCCCTCATATAATCACCTCAAAACTAGGAAATTAACATGGGCACATTATTTATGATGAAATTACAGACTTTCTTTAGGTTTCACCAGTGGTGGTTTTGCTTTGTTCCTCTTTTATTTTTTTCCAGAATCCAATCCACCATACCATATTTTATTTAAGACACCACTTGCTTTTATTGATAAAATATTATCAATATTATAAACATTAAATGTAATTGGTTGACATCCCCATGAGCTCTAAAACATAAGTAGGTTAGTGTAAACTTCAATCAGAACTTTCTTTCTAACTCAAATAGAGTAATAGTAATAATAACCTATTTCGATATTATCTATTAGGTCTGGATAGACTTACTGGATTCTCACCAGTTTGGCTAAGGACGTCAAGATTTATTAATGTTGGAAAGAGAAGACATGGCATGTTACTGAGGACAGAGTCATTTAGGAACTGCAGACACTGAGGATCATGCTCTTAAAACACAAATGGGCACAAAATCATGCTTATGGTTAAGAGCCACCTTGAAGGCCAGGCATAATCCTAGCACTCTGGGAGGCTGAGGTGGGTGGATTGCCTGAGCTCACAGGTTTGAATAGCCTAAGCCAGAGAGAGACCTCATCTCTAAAACATAGCCAGGTGTTGTAGCAAGCACCTGTAGTCCCTGCTACTTAGGAGGCTGAGGCAAGCAAATTATTTGAGCCCAATAGTTAGAGGTTGCAGTGAACTGTGACACCATGGTACTCTAAAAAGGACGACAAAGTGTGAATTTGTAGCCAAAAAAAAAAAAAAGAAAGCAAGAAAGAAAAGAAAAGAAAGAAAAAAAAAAGCCACCTTGCGAAATCAACATGTAACTATGAATGCAAGATATTTTTAAAACATAATTATGCTATTCTTCTGCCCTTTGCCATGGATAATATAAACAGTATGTAATCAATAACTGCTGTGGAAGAAAATGTGTTTCTAAAATCAGGAGACACATGCTCTGTTATAAGAAATTAGAACTGAACTGAGAATGCCAGTATATATATCAAGAAATAGTTTAATAAAAAATGGTAACTTAAGAGGTGAACCGACAGGTATTCCGTTGCTACAGAGCAATGGCTACATCTAGATTTTTGTAACTCATTGAAATCTCAATCTGTAAACTACAACCATCCCTCAGTATCAATAGGAGATTGGTTCCAAGACATCCCATGGATACCAAAATTTGAAGATGCCCGAGTCCCTTATGTAAAATAGCATAGGGATTTGTATTTACCCTATACTCCCATGTACTTTAAATCATCTCTAGATTCTCTAAATTACTTATAATGCCCAATACAATGAAAACTCTATGTAAATAGTTGTTATACTGTAATTGTTTAGGGAATAATGACAAATGAAAAAGTGCACATTTTGAGTATAGATTTTTATTAATTAATTAATTTAGTTAGTCAGCTAATTATTCATTTATTCATTTAGTATTTTTTTTATTTAGCATTTTCTATCTACTGTTGAATCCACAGATGTGGAACCCCATGGGAGAGAGAGTAAACTGTACTTTACACAAGATCTATAAACCATTCTTTCTATTGATTAATAATCATAACTTTACAAGATTTATTTGATGTTGTTGTTTTCAGTGATAGAAGAAGAGGGTGCCAAAAATGTATACACATTTTAAGAAAGGAATAAACTATTAAAATTGTAATAGTCGCCTGTAGTCCCAGCTACTTGGAAGGCTGAGGCAAGAGAATCACGTAAGCCCAAGAGCTGGAGGTTGCTGTGAGCTGTGATTCCACAGCACTCTACTGAGGTTGATAGAGTGAGACTCTGTCTCCACAAAAAAAAAAAAAAAATTGTAATAGTCAATACATACTGATAACAAAAATGAATACAAGTCACATTTGTCTACCATATTTATGAGAGGTGGTCTGAGTGGTTACCATCAGCATCCAGACATTTTTCATAATGGCAAACTACGGCTTGAGCAATGCCAACCTAAGAGTCCACACTGTCACCGAGCATGCTGTTTCAAATTCTTCCCAAGGCACCGTGAGTGTAGCACGTTTTCTATAATACACCACATCTTTTAAGGTCCCCCACACTCATTGTCATTGTCCCTCACAACATTCTTGAATTTCAAATACCACTTTGAAATGGTGTTGCATTCCTTGAGTGACAAAACAACAGTACCTCTGCCATTTAATTTGACTGTCCTTCCTGTCACATGTCATATGGAATGCCAGCATTCATTTGATCAGAGCCATCCTTTAGCCAAATGTCATACTACACAATGCTACTATAATTCAATCCAACTTTGAAAAGTAATACATAGGTAACATTGCTTAAAATGTGTATACAATTTTTTTCACCCACCCTCATATGTTTCCTAAAGGCAATCCCCTTCCTTGTGATCCTACACCGTCTCTATTTGTTTTTTGTTTGTCTATTTTGCTTGGCTTCTTATTCTTGGCTCTACTTCCAAGGTAGAAAAATCCTTTTCCTGTCTCTCTGAACTTGATGTTCTGTCTTCACACCTTGATGTTCAATTTTCTCTTAAGGACTTGGCATGGAATCAACATGTGTGTGTGTGTGTGTGTGTGTGTGTGTGTGTGCGCGCGCTTGTGTGTGTTTCTAGTGTGGGCTGCCCTAGGAAAGAGACCTTGCATGGGCCCTCAAGTGCCTATCCTCAATTCTCCCTGTTCCCATGACTAAGGCTGTCTCATTACAGATACTTGATAACCTGTCATAGATTACTGCCTATAATACATGCAACATGTGGCTACTCTATCAGACATATGCACCAGAACTGGTAACATGTCTTACTACAAAGGAAAAATCAACTCAACCACATTAGTGTTTATGTTGGGAAATCATGTTTGTTTGGTACCACTATTGCAAGTGGGAGAAGGATGCTTAAATGGGTATCTTTTTTTTTTTTTTACCTTTTTCATTTTTTTTTTTTAAATAATGTTTCTAAAACTGAAAGAATGCTCAAATAGCATCGGAGTAGAACAGAAACACACAATGCAAGATGAAGCAAAATAATGGAGAGAAAATAAAATGAAGAATCAATAATTCACTCATTAAAGGACCCTGTTCATTTGTGTCATTGCCATATTGAAAATATAATTTTAGTAAGTCAATGTGGGCTGGGCGTGGTGGCTCACACCTGTAATCCTAGCTTCTGGGAGGCCAAGGCGAGTGGATTGCCCTGAGTTCAGAGGTTCCAGCCAGAGCCAGAATGAGACCCCATCTCTACAAAAAAAAAGCTGGGTGTTGTGGAGGGCGCCTGTAGTCCCAGCCACTTGGGAGGCAGAGGCAACAGAATCGCTTATGCCTAAAAGTTGAAGATTGCTGTGAGCTATGATGCCATAGCACTCTACCAAGAGCTATAAAGTAAGACTCTATCTCAATAAAAATAAATAAATAAAAGGAAAAAAAGTCAATGTGGTTATCTTTTCTTTGTAGCTCAGATGTGCCAAATTCTTTACCCCATAATTAGCCAGAGGGCCCTCCATAGCTCACAGGGTCTTCTGGTAATTCCAGACCCAGCATGTAGACAGGCTGCACTGAACACCGTAAGCTTGTGAAAATTGGTGGTAGGAGAGACTGTCTGCCCGGGTCTTTGAGCAGAGATTCTGCTTGTAAAGATATTGTTTTGATCTCAGGGCTCAAGCTACAAGGGCAAACCCAGAAATGGGAGCAGTGACTGATAATTCTTAAAAATAGTGCTATTATAGGTTCATAACAAAGTACAAAAACATGAGTGAGCTATTGTGGCTGCAATCTAAAGGTCTGTGAATAAAAAATGTTTGGGGCCAAAGTGGAGGAGATGGTTACAAATGGTTTTGTAGTATAAACACAGCTGGAGACATTTTATTTAAATGAACTGAAAGGGCAGCTTTTAAAAGCAAAGCCGACTGGAGATTCATAAAACTGCACCCATTGCAAAAGCCTTGGCCAGCAAGCACAGTAAAACATTCAGGACAGCTGGGGTCAGAGAGTCTTTCACAGATATATGAAGAAAGAAAGGCATACTAGAGAGAGAGTAGTCTGCTAATAAATCAGAAAAGGAATGAAAATCATGATGGCTCAAAAATGACTGACTTACTGAACTGACATATGGTCAAAAAAATAGATGTTAGCAACAAAGCTAAGGAAAAGCAGTGTGGGTTATTAGAAAGCAATGAATACTTTGTACATATAAAGTAGCTATTGATGGAAAGCACTATTAGAGAATATCTGAAAAATCTGAAGCATAAATCAGTAGTCTGGGAGGACATATTTCTCCAGCTCAAGCCAAAGATTGTCTGGTCCTTTTCCATGCGAGCGGCGCTAACTGCAATTCTTACTAAAACGAAGGGGGAGGAGGGATCTCTGTAGCTGTCATAAAAAGAGCTATGAAACCCAAACCTAAAAGCAATCATGAAGAAAAGAGAGTAGGAGGGAGAACATGGAAAACAGTTTTGGGATGAAATTGTGAAAGCTTGATAAAATGGAAATAAGGCACATCTAATATGCTGGAGAAAGAAATTTCAAAGTTAGCTAGATGCCCAAGACAGAAAAAAAAACATTGGCCAATAATTTTGGACTATTCCCTTCACCATGTCAGTTCCTTTTTGCTAGAGGGTAAAACACATTGGCAGTGCACTTACTGTTTATAAATCATATACCAGGTTTATGCAAGATCTTGACCAAAACCCATGTTGAAGCCTGGATACTCTTCAAAAGCAAATTACTTAACATTGCTTTTGACTGTGAGTAACAAAAATCCTGACTTAATATAAAGAAAACTTCATATAAATGAAATTCCCAGAAATTGGGCCACCCGAAAGTGTGATATGGAGTCATGTTCGACCCATTTACAGACATTCCATTGTTATATTTTTGTATCTCCTTGTGGGCTTCGTTCTAAGCCTGACTTTATCCTGACTGCAAAACAGGGGCAAGGTTTTTAACAACTAGACGCTTCCTCATTCACACTCACCTTAGAACAGAGAAGAAATTTTTGTCCTGACATCCCCAGAAAATTTCTTGTAATTCATTCTATTGGATCGGCTTAGCTAATATATCCAGTCCTTAAAGTATTGCTCTGGCCAGAATATTGAGGGAAAAGAGTGGTGGGAGTTCCTAACTGGTTTAGTCTAGGTTATAGACTCCTTTTCTACAGCCAGAAGTCAAGTCAGCCTCCCAGAACCGTATGGATCTGGATCTCCAAATCCCACAGGAGATTTTAGATGGGACACAGGACATGGGTTGCTATGTAGAAGCAACCTACCATATGTCCAGAGACGGACTGGAAGGTTAAGTGGAGAAAAGCATATCCAGAGATATAGGAGATATGAAGAGCCAGGCTTCCTTTGATCTCAGTGTCCCTAATGTCCAGCTGACAATCCTTCATCAATCCAAATGCCCTCCTTATAAGCAGGCCCAGTTTAGCTCACATACACACACACACACAAACCATTTCCATTGGACTAGATCCAGATTAGAAGATCCAGGTACAACTGGAAGGGGAAATAAACAAGGTAATGAGCTTAAGGAGGGCTATACCAAAGGTCATTGGTGAAAGACAAGGTTTCAGATATGGAACAACTTAGTCAAATAAAAATCACTTAGTATCAGAGGCAGAGTAGATGTAGAAGTCAGAGATTGAGCCTAATGTCCTGAGTGGGTGGAGCTAGTCCAATTAATCCATGTATCTGTAAGCTCATTGAGCCACACGGACAAACTCACAGTGCTCACATCAACTGTCTTGTCCACTTACCCCCTTAGTCAATCCCAACATGGTTTCAAGTTAATTATGCTTCCATGGGCAGTGTTTGGTTGTTGTATTCTAGATTCTAGAGCAGCGGTTCCCAACCTGTGGGTTGCGACATTAGGAAGGTTGGGAACCACTGTTCTAGAGGCAAAGCCACCTTGTAGCTCAAGGCTGTGCCTGATATATAATTTAAGAGCAAGTCTTAGGCAGAAGTTATGAAGGCACCTCGTAGCCATCGATGAGTAGCCAGCAGGAGCGCACAACACCTTCTCAGGACTGGTTTTTGGTTTCTGTTCTTTATCAAGAGAGGAAAATCCAGTCAGTGTTTTTCTCAGAAAGCTTATTTCTGTTAAACATGAGGGATCACTGATACAAATAAAACTCTGGCTAAGCAAAGTAAATAATAAGCTCAGTTATACATGTATTGATTATTTATACCCCCCCTGACTCTGGGCTTAGTTTGCCTTTGAATTTGCAGCAGTAAAAATGAAAGCACCATACTATTAACTATAATGATGCACACTCAGAGATGTCATTTGTATTTTTAATCTTCAGAGTGAGGTTCTTGTATTCTATGCTTCTTTTATCCATTTTCTTGTGGAGATTCTTCCTTTTGAGTTTATATTAGAGTTTCCCTATATGCAAGTATGTGTATGGTATATTTCTTCTTTTAAACCCCATTTGGAGTCTGGTGATTGCTTGCCTGCCCCTTTCATCCTATTTTTTTTTTTTTTTTTTTTTTACCTTTCTATTCATCCGTTGCTTGGTTTTTTTTTCTTCCTCCCTCCAGTATGTTTATGCATTCAGAGAAGAGTCTTCTGGGAAAATAATGGAAGGGAAAAGCTTGTGATTTATCATTACACTATAATGGGTGCCCTGCTTCCGCTGAAGGAGGTCAACCTCTCTCAGAGATACCACAGTCCCTCCTTATTAACGTTCTGTTCCCACTAATGGCTTGGGGTAGGGCAGCCAGGTCTTACAAGGAAGGCATTTAAGAAGAGCACTTTGTTTAATGGAAGCTGGGGGTGGGGGGAGGTTACAGGGACACACATAGCACCAAGCTCTCTGATGAGAGTGACACATTCACAGATAAAGAACACCCTCTCCCCACCCTAGGCAAAAGAAGAACGGGCTTTTTTCAATCAGTGCGACCTTTTCCTTCTCCCCTATATGCAGTTGGTTCCATGTCTCTCGAGTCTTATTCTGCAATACTTGTACAATGACTGCTTCTTGGTCACTCTCCTTATTTCGGGCCCTCCGTCTTGTCTTTTACACTTCTCAATAGAATTCTTTCTTCGTTCCTAAGAAACCTGCACTGCATTGTTACCACTGTATGTTATTTCATGTATATAATATTTTGCATGGAAAATATATTTCATTATCCTTGTGCTTGGACATAAAAATTAAGTCATGTAATAAAATTTAAAAAAGAATTGTTTCTTTGGTCTACCTTAGTGCCAGTGCTAGTTTTTTATCACTGCCATATTTAAACCCTTTACACTAACGATATAAAGTTCAAATTCTTCAGCTAAGGTCCTTTCCACTCTCGCCTGAGTCCTGGGCTTCCCTAAACTGCAGCCACAGTCAAATACCACAAATGCTTAAAACTGGAGCCCAGGAGATCAGAACATGACCAGCAGGTGCGAGGGAGGAGTAGCTAAAATATTGCAGATTCAATTGTTCATGAAGATAAAGGGAATACAAGCTTGCCCTTTCTGAAATGTGGAGACACTGCCTAGGAGAATATTCATCTTTGTATTTCTACTCCTAGAACAGTGCTTGGTCTATGGTGAGTATTTAAAAAAAACAATCAATCAGCAAATGATGATATAATTTAAAGTCAGTGAAATTCCAAGGTGAGTTTTTTTTTCTTTTTTTAAGAATTAGGTATAAAGCTCTAATATCCAAGAGTGAAGCTCTTTGAATTCCCCACTTTTCCCCATTATCAAGGAATAAATAGTGATTTTAAAAAACATTTTATCCCTATGTAGTAGTGCTTAATGAGCATTGGAGAATAGTGCCAATGTCACTGTCCATTTAATATATGTAACTTCATCCTAATTAGTCTCTTCAATGTAAATGATGCATTATGGCTGCAAAGTGGGTAAAATTTCACATAGTCGTGTTTGGGATGCGATGTGATTTATTTTTACTTTTCAGAAGTGTGTAAAGAGGCAGAGGCTTGCCAAGGTCACAAAGCAACTGTGACAGTGTTTCTAGACAGAAGGTAGACTCACTGTTTTTGAACTTTTATTACCATTTTCAACCGTAAGCACTGTAATCAATTGTCAGCTATGCTGTTGTCTTGACTGGTAAGTAGATAAACAGCTCTGATACTTTTATTTTCAGACATGGGTTTATTATCTCACAAGTTTGGCCTAGTACCTTGTTCTTAAAACCAGTTTTCTGAACTGTTTTTAAAATTAAATAGGCCTGTATTTTTAGAGACTCAAAAGAATCCAAACATCCACCCTATATGGATTAGTTAAAGACATAATGTCCCTGATACAGAAAAACATACTATGCAACTGTTAAAAAGAATAAAGAGGCAAGTAGCTAGACGTCTGCACATAAAACTATACACAAGCTATTGTTTTAAGTTGAAAAAATCAAATTGCAGAATATACATGTTAATTATTCATGTTCCCTTTTCTGTAAATTTAGTATACCTTCTTTTATAGTTTTTCTTGCTCCTACAAAAAAAAAAAAATTCCAGAAAGCTAGATAAAGAGTTGTTGATAATCTTTACCTGTGGGAAAGAGACTAGGTGGAGATTCATTGACTAGTTAGGGAAGATTATTTTATTTGGATTCCTTACCAAGGAAACATTGATTTTTGGAGGAAAAGATAATAATCTTAAAAATAGAGTCCAATAGCAAAATTTATTTTAGGTCTGCAAGTATGAAATTGTATTTGCCTGCATTTATGAATGATAGTGATGGTAAGCATTTGACCTAGTAGGTTAAACAACAAATACTTCTTTCTCATAGTTTTTACAGCTAGAAAGTCCAAGTTCAAAGCACTGACAGATCAAGGCATTCTTTCAGGTTTTCAGAGGACCATCTTGATGTACCTTCACATAGCTTGAGGGTGGGGTGAGGGTAGGAGGAAGGGAGAGAGAGAGAAAGAGAGATAGAGAAAGAAAGAGAGACACAGAGAGAAAGTACCTTGGTTCCTTTTGCTTATAAGAGCAGTAATTCCATAGCCAGGCGTTGTGGTGGGCGCCTGTAGTCCCAACTACTCGGGAGGCTGAGGCAAGAGAATCGCCTAAGCCCAGGAGCTGGAGGTTGCTGTGAGCTGTGACTCCAGGGCACTCTACCAAGGGCGATAAAGTGAGACTCTGTCTCTACAAAAAAAAAAAAAAAAGAGCAGTAATTCCATTATGGATGTTCCACTCTCATGATCTCATTTAAACCTAATTACCTACCAAATGCCCCATCATCACATTGGGAAGTAGGACTTACAAACATGAACTTTGAGCAGGACGCATTCAGTCCATACCTCAATCATCTATCCATCTCCCTACCTACCTACCATAGAGAGAATGATTATGTGATTACCATGTGCTCCATTAGCACAGGATTTTTGTTTATTTTCTTCCATTCCATTTCTAACACTGCTTATTTCTTCTTCTGCCCTCCCCCCTCCCCCCATCCCCCCGCCTTTAGGACATTTCTGTTGTTTGCTACGTGGAAAGAAGTACTTGCTGCTTCTGAGTGGAGAAGGTTCTGTGGCAACTCTCACTGAAGCGGAGTGTACTGAATATTCCGCCAAGGTTTCTTACCCCTGGCATGAATGAGCAGGTGCAGAAGCCCCATTGCAGTGCATTGCCAACACCAGGAGGAGATACATTTCTGTATTTGGAAGGTAATGAAACTGGATGAATTTTTTTTTTTTGTCAGTTTTGTTAAATCTCAAAATCTATTTCACCTGTACCATAGCAATAAAAATTTAGTTCTGTTACCATATTTTCTTTCCTTTTTCTTTTTTTTTAAATTTCAGATTGATATGAGGGTGCAAATATTTAGGTGATATTGTTTTTATTTCTAAGATAAGGTTCAAGCTGTGATGGAGCCATAACTAGATGAATTTTAAGACCCATTCCAAATCTAGTGGTTATGATGCTTGAAGTATTGCTGTTATCAAAAGTGCAACTGTTAGTGAAAAAGAGATGGACATTTGTCCCAACATGGAAAAAGAGAGAAAATTTGCTGATGAAAATACTACTCTGGTTGTGAATGTTTAAGGAAATGATGCTTTAGCCCATTTTCTTTAGTCAATGATAATTATGTGCCCTATGATTTAGAAACCTTTCTCACAAAGGGTTTAGTGTGACCATGCATCATTGTCTTTTCCACATCCTTGTATGATGGGGAAGAACTTCTACTTTACTTGACATGAAGGGGTAAGACTGGGTGTACGCAACCTCTTTCATAAGTGTTTTACCACAAAAACATGTTTAAAGGCACAAAATTGTGTTATAATCCACTTGGGAAATGAAAGAGAAATTAATTCTAATAGAATCAATTGATAGATAAGGCTAAGTATATGATTTATTCCCTTTCTTGGTTTCATATAGATTTTTATTCCATTTTGATATTGTTTACTGAGTGTGAAGAGGAAATTCATCCATTACTTTTCAATCAATTATCATCTTATCATTGAATAGAACACAATTAATTATATGCTATTAAATAATTTATTCAATTATTGTAGTTTCCAAAAAACAATAAACTGTTTAATCCTTCTTTGTATGTAATTAATAATTATATACAGCAGAAAATGATTTGACGTTATTAAGCAATTACCATTCAATTATTTTGGTTAGCAAAATATATTAAATGGCAGTCAACTAATTTTCCTACAATTATGTTATTTAGTAAATTATATTTAATTCAGCCTTAAAATCAAGATAAATTCGAAAAATTCATAATTTTTCCAGCATAATTTTAAGAAAATCAAGTAGTTCAATATGTTAAACTTTTTTTTTAAGACATGAACCTCAAAAATGGGCAAATTTGACAAGTTTTACCCAATTGCAATTTCTGATGCATATATGTCACTTTTAATTTTTGTATCTCAAACTATATACAATAATGAAATTATTAAATCTTATCAATGTTTGTACATTTCAAAAATTATTTATTTGAGCTGATTTCGGTTAAGCTTTTCCAACTTTGATTGCTTCCATCTTTGCTAGCCACAGACTCTGTCTTGTACTATAGATTTTGGCATTGCTCTGCATTTAATCTAATATTTTATTATATAATGTATTATTGCTATATAACTTATATGTACACAAATCCTTTCCTTTATCCAAATACTTTCTTAAGAGCAGAGAATGGCATGTGTGGGCATGTGCGTGTGCATACGTGTTTATTGAACAGATTATTGCACATATGGTGGGAACTGATTTAATGGAAACAAAATAAATTGGGTTGACTATTGGAATGGAGCTTTAACTTGGAGCTGATGGAGTTCTTACCAAAGAGGTTACAAGATCTGAACAATTTTAATGATCCAATGACAAGGTTTTATAAAACCAACTATATCCAATTTTCTGGATTAGTCGTTCATCAGATCTCTGCATCCCAAGTCTGTCTTATTTATTAAGACCAAAGTAATTAAAAATTCAAAGTAGTCAATGCTGCCATTTTTGTCTCTTGAGAGACCATGTAAAATTGCTTGGAGACAGCTTTAGTCAAGGCAACTCAGAAAAAACAGTGATCAAATCACGCTTCTTTCAGTTGAGTAGGAGAGACGTGACCTCTCCTTCAAATTACTCCTTTTACTTCTTCTAACGATTTTACTTTTGAATGTTGTTTTCAAATGCTGCCACTTTATATCACTTCTCTTTGGGGCAGTCAAAATTCTGCTTTGATTCTAAGTTCCAACTGAAATATTTTGTCTTTGTGAGGTCGTTAGCTCAGTCCTATTTTTTATCTTTACCGTGGTGGAAACTACTTCGAGTCACTCTTATCCTGTGGGAGGGCTGCCAGGAGGGTGTATGTTTGCATCTTCTTGGCCTTCTCAGATGCGAGCTCTATCAGAACAGCAACTTTGTGTTTGCATTTGTTTACTCAGAGCATGAACATAGTGATGACTTGGTATTTTCTGGATGAATATAAAGCCATTTCAAAGAACAGCAGGAAGGGATTATGAACTAGTAAATGCAGGGAAGCAACTACACCCAGATGTAGCATGATGGAATCTCCCGTTGACTTCTTATTGGCTACCATCCCATTTAACCATAATTGATAGGAATGGGGGTTGGGGCAGAGATCGGATCCGGGAAAGCAGAGCAGAGTCCCCTAAATCTGTCCACCTCTTGCATCATTGTTTTCCTGTGGTCCACCCTGCACTCTGCTCTCCTAAAACTCAGTTTGTCACAGCTTCTATGAGCTCCGTTCCTGGCTCAGCAGCTCTGGAGTCCATCACCGCAGATTTCACAACCTCTCTGGCTTTTCCCAACACTGCCCACCCCAATTTGATGAAATCAGGTATAGAACTTTTCCACAGCTGTGCAGATCTAAAGGGTGCCAATGGTCCTGCCTGTTTCAGTCTGAGAAGTTTTTGCTTTTTTCGATACATGTGTTGATTTGTCAACATTGATGGGATTGGTTTGCTTCCTGCTTTTTATCCAGCTAGAGAGGAGGCAAAAGAGAATTGTTAGCTCAAACTAGTTTTTCTTGCCATTTTTAACATTGCTGTAATATACAGTGGTTGCAAGTAGAAAACTCAAGGATTAGTTAAAAAAAAAAACACATAACTCTCTACCTTACTTAATTTCCCTTTCTAAGTTGAAAGGAAAAGAGGCTTCAATACATTTGCATTTTAAATTCAAAATTTGTATTTAAGGCACTTTACCAGGGTCCTTTGCATGTTGACAGCTTCCTTTTTAACGTATCCCAGACTGGGCTGTGGAATGTGTTGTGTCTTAATTTGTAGAATATGTGTACTGGCATAATGTTTAATTAGGCTTTGGTGTCAACTTTAAAACCATCAGCATCTAATGAAACATCAGAAGCATTTGGCATCTGCATGACAGATCTTCCGCAAGAAATCTACTTCTTCTGACCGAATCATTTAAAAATAAATAAATAATTTTTAAAAGGGGAGGTCAAGGAGAAGGATGTGGACCCAGTTTTGGAGAGGAGACTTTCCTCTGTCCGTAGCTCCAAGGCAGAGTAGAGGGAAGGTGACTCTCAAGATAAAGATGCAGCTCCTTTTATGTAATTAGTAGAATTCTGAACAGATGGGTGTAGCTTAAACCGATGTATATACAATTATTTTCTCATTGGCTAAAATCATAGCTTCAGGTGGGCTTCATTTGTATTTTTATTGTCAGTTGAATTCAGAGAACTGAGTTGGAACCCAGGAGGTTAAGATGTGCTCTTTGCTGCAACATAATAGTTGGGGGATAGATACAAAGCAGTAAAACCAGGCAAGCCCGGAAAGTCTTATAGCCTTTTTTAACCTCATTTTTCTTCCTGTAAAATGATGATAATATTAATATCAACCCTAAAATCTTGCCAAGCAAACAAAATAAATAACATATGTAAAATGTTACACTTATCTAGTACCTAGCACATGGTAAGCTCAACATATTTTAGGTATTATGAGTTACCTATTGCTAATTTTTCAGACAGTAAAACTTGATGAAAATGATATATGTTCTTCTCCTATGGCTGCTTGGTGTTACTCCAGTAATTCAGTGTCAACTAATATAACTTATATACCTAAATCCTACCTTTTGACCTGTAGAGAAACTATAAGGCCTAAAGATAATGAAGTTTGTTTTTCTTCCTTATTTTTTGTCCCTATCCAAAGTAGCTGGTATTTCCCTTCTTTGAAAGTTGTCTTATTTTAAGGAAATTATACCTTCACATATAAGAGTGACTTATCTGAACAGAAGTAGATTTTTTCCCCTTATTCTGTAAGGAACACATTCCTTATCCCAACAGAGAAAGGTCTTTTGGGGGCCTCATATCTAAAATAAAGTTTATCGATCTGTGTTCTATGAATAGGCTGCTGAGCTACAAATGCCCTCCACCTTCTGGGGTATAGGGAAGGACATTTACCTCATCTGATCCTTGCAACCATCCAAAAAGGTAGTTTTCATTAAGATCTCATTTTATAGATAAGGAAAAGAGGCCCAGAGAACTTCAGCGATGTACGTAAGTCTCCATCAGGCACAAAGAACAGGAACATGATTCTGTCTTTCATTTTTTTGCCTTTGCTTTATAAGTCTTATATATTTAGCACTCAAAAACTACTTTGCAAGCAGGCCATGAAGACTTCAGTTTTTGGTTGCTGTTTGTTTTTAATTTTTTGAGAGACAAAGAATCAAGATTATTTCAGTTCTGATGTATGTATGTATTTAAACATGCTGGGATGAAACTAAACATCAAGTTCAAATTGAAGAAGGAGCAGCATCCTGACTATTGTGCCTCTCCCAGTCAGGCTGCAGCTTGGGTAATACTCAGAAACTGAAGGTAAAAGTGAGCTAAAACTGTTAAAGCTACAATTCCCCTAATCCTGTAGGAGTCTCTGCAACAACAGTCAGAACGGGGCCACTTTTTGCCATTTTTTTAGTAATCTTGCTTTTATGGAGTACCCGCATGCACACACACGCCCCACCTCTGTTCAGTTTCCACCAGGGTCTTAGTGCCCTCGTTAACTGTGTTATAGAGCTCACCCTCAATGTCCAGGCCATCTGCTCAGAGAAAGATGCCTTCACCACAATTATCTAAGTACAAATACTGCATGAATGACAAGGGTAAGGCTGCTAAGAGGACGGGGAAAAAGGAAGATTCCACGCAAAGCCTAATGCCAAATGCAGGTCCTAAGCATAAAATATACATTTATAAGTTTGAAATCAGTGAAAGCACAATTTAAAAAAAAAATTATGAACTGACCTGCCATACTAGGTTTGATTGAAAAAAACTCTTGGTTCTGAACAAACTATTTAAGGTGACCAGGTGTCTTGGGGAATAAACCATGTACTTGCAATGTCCTCATGGATTATTGCAAAATTGGTGACCCACTTGCATCCTCATATGTATATTCTGTCCAGTACAAACCAGCATTTGTAAAATTAAATTGGAATGGCTTTAGGCAGAACATGGCCTTTCTGCTTGTCAACAGCTAACCTTGCCCTGTTACACGGGTCCCTTCCCACATTTGGATTGTCTGCCTGGGACCTGCACACATTGTTTGCAACTGTGGATCCAAAGTGGACGGTACCTTCTGGTGGCCTGTTACCTACAATCTCTAAGCTCTGGAAGCTTCAGGGATTCTCCCCAACTCTTTTCTCACAAAGGGTAGGCAACACTGGTTGAAGTCACTTTCCACTGTCTGAGCTGTAAGGTTTTTGTACATCAGGCAGCTCTGACTACCTAATTTGCAGGGCTCAGTGCAAAATGAAAACACAAGGCTTGTTGTCCAAAAATTATTAAGAAGTGGCCATGTGCAGCAGCTCACACCTGTAATCCTAGCACTCCAGGAGGCTGAGGCAGATGGATTGCCTGAACTCAGAAGTTAGAGACCAGCCTGAGCAAAGTGAGACTCCATCTCTACTGAAACTAGAAAACTAGTTGAGTATGGCAGGCACTTGTAGTCCCAGCTACTCTGGAGGCTGAGACAAGAGGATTGCTTGAACTCAGGAGTTTTAGGGTGCTGTGAGCTATGACACCACCGCACTCTATCCAGAGTGACAGAGTGAGACTGTCTCCAAAAAAAAAAAAAAAAAAATTAAGAACTTCAAAATCATTAGGAGCTTTAACAGTGTGTGCTCATCAAAAGCAAGATTATTACAAAGAGCATTAGACAAAGCTTTGACTCCTTCCGAGTGTGAGAACTCAGGCACCAGTATAAGCTGGACCCGTGGAGCTGGTTCTGATATCCATGGCTGGGAAGACATTCTCAGTTTAGACGAGGCTTCTCCACCCCATAGTCATCCTGGATCAAATGGAGTGACCATCTGTAGAGTGGGAGAAATTGGGGCCCTTATCTATATTCTACCTTCCCAGAAGGCTGCACAAATTTGGTGAGATGAAGTGTCACTTAGCAGGAAAAATGAAGAGCAGCCGTCTTGATTCTCACTGCTTTCTGGCAAACCTCCTAACTTACTGAGAACAATACCTTAAACAGATCGGCACCACCTTAAGCACCAGAGCAATATAATACTTCATTTATTTATTGTCACTTCATTATGTGACAACATAAAAACATCCTTACTTCTGTGGATCTTATATTTTATAGTTATTATAATAAATGGGAGTTAAAACGAGCCAGAAAGCAGTGGCTTGTGTTATGAAAAGGCATTTTGCATAACAAAAGAACTTGCACAAGTAATCAGAAATCTGTATCCTGAAAAGAGAGGAAGGGATCTCCAATTAAAGCTGGAAAATTAATCACAAACTTTTATTTCTGCTTCCTCCTAAACCCCCCTTACAATTATATAGCATAGTTTTTAATAAGATATAAATCCATAAAGTCAAAAGAAGGCAGAAAATCATGGCACTTGGTAAAAGACACAAATGATATTTTGGAAAAGAGAAAGTAAATAGATTAATTGTAGTTGACTTAACCGCTCAAAAATATCTAAACCCAAGCCTTAAGTGCAGGGACAAGCAGAAGCTACCAAATTCAAGCTTCAGAGCCCTAGGAAGGCTTGGAAATTGGAGCCCCCTCTTAAGGTGGGAATATAAAGCAATGGAGATGACAGTTTGTTTGAAAGCATATTTGAAGTCCATGTAGACCCCCAGCGCCCTTGTCTACCAATTCATACAGGTAATTACTTTCTTGCCATCCTGCAGGAGATAATAGGCTTTATTCTCTGAAGAAAATGAATCAGAGAGCTTCTAGGCAAGGAATTCCATTCATATTAGGGAAAGGATGTGTGTACAGGGGAAAGAGGTTAAGTAAAAGTATTCACTCCCAACCATGAGACTTTCTAGTCTTCACATCTGCTTTTACCATGTAGAATGCACAAAACTTAGCTCTTCTGGGAAAGAGATTGGAGGCTACCACTCTCAGGAAACTAACATCAAAGAAAATACAGAAACTGACATTTGAGCATCTTACAATGAAAATATGTGGTCCCTTGCCTAATCACTATACACTCAATCCCAACAGCCAACAAACCCTCTCTGGCACACCAAACTTCTAATTGGCTTTTTAATAACACTCCCTTATTAATGGGCAAAGATCATCCTGTATTTTATAAAAAGTATCTAACATTGAAGATAGGACCAAAATCAGCAAAAACAAAGAAATAATTCTATAAGAAACAATTTCAAAAAGAAGAAATCTTTAATAAGCCAATCATAATTAATATCCTCAGAGAGATAAAAGATTATATTGTGCATGTATTAATATACTTTGAATAAGATGATATTTAATAAATGAAAAGTCAGAGAACACTTTTGAACACTAATGTATAACAGTAAAAGTAGAAAATTCAGTGGAAAAATTGGAAGAAAAAATTGAGAATATTTTCAGTAAACTGTAATTCCAAATTTCTTTTTTTCTTTTTTTTTATTAAATCATAATTGTGTATATTGGTGCAATCATGGGGCACAATGTGCTGACATTATATACAATCTGAAATATTTTCATTGAACTATTTAACATAAACTTCATGGCCTTTTAATCACTATATGAAGACATTTATATTCTACATTTAGTAATTTTCACTTATACCCTTGTAAGAAGCACCGTAAGTGTGATCCCACCAATCACCCTTCCTCCACCCACAAAACAAATTGAACGATGAATGCAGGTTCATCTCAGAGGTACCATGAGAACATTTTTCCCATTCCAGCAATTCACAGGAAACCCAGGAGACTGTGACT
>CAUYON010162435.1:0-11267 GCA_963573935.1 Arctocebus calabarensis | reverse complement strand
TTTTTTTTAATCTTCTGAAAATCCAGAACAGATGGAGCATTATGAAGTACATTGCAAAACAGAATACTTTTCTGAGTACTTAGGAGAAAATAATGTGTTTAAAAGATCCTGCCTTTGAACACATTATTCTTAGGAAAGCATTACAAGAATGGAGAAGCATGAATCCCATGTACTCTATTTTGATATGAGGACAATTAATGACAATGACATGGTGGGGGTTGGGGAAGGGGAGAGCAGAGAGAGAAAGAATGAGGGAGGGGTGGGGAAAGGAAGAGCAGAGAGACGGAAGGAGCGAGGGGGGTGGGGTCTTAGTGTGTACCTTTTGGGGGGCAAAACACGATTGTAAGAGGGACTTTACCCAACAAATGCAATCAGTGTAACCTGGTTTCTTATACCCTCAATGATTCTCCAACAATAAAAAAAAAAGAAAAAGAAAAAGATCTTGCCTTTAAAAAAAAAAAAATCCGTTGACTAAAGACAAAGTATTAGATGTAATAAATATTTGCTTTTCTTTGAAGGAGCTGAAAACAATAAAACCCCAGTCCTATGAATTGTTCTCAAGGTTGATCTACAAGGCACCAGTCCAAAGGATTTCCATCTGAAAAGTTTGTAGAACTCTTTTTAGCAATAAGATGGTTTGAGGGAATTGATAAAAATATTGCTCATTAACATTTTCACTCTCTTTATTCTAACCGTAAAGCTATTCTTTAGATATCAGAAAAGTTAAATTTAAAATAGTACAAACTCTCCACAGGGAAAGGGAAAGAAGAGAAAATCCCAGATACGGTGCCCCTGTCTTGTCTTCACAAAGGTTGCACGATCTAGATTTGTCGATAGATGAACAGGTATAAGATTTGGGTACCTGGCTCCTTGTAACAGGTAGAGGATGTGAGATGGCCTATGTAAAGCTGGAGTGAGGATGCGAAGGGCTCCAAGTGTGAACTCTCCTTTCCAGTTCATCATGACTCATTCATCACAGACTTGCTACCAAAGCACTGGGAATGTGCCGGTGTAAGGGAACATGTTCCAGCAGCCAGTGAAATAGACCAAAAAACCGTCAGTCTCAGGACAAGTACTGGAGAGGAGAATCGCAAATGTGGCAGTGAATCTTTGCCAAACAGAAACAGTCAGTTTGTTGTTGTTGTTTTTTTCTTTTTAAACATCACACTTGATAAATCCTTCCTGAGTTTCAAAGGAAAGAGACAAATAAACTTCTATTTTGCTATCAATAAAGGTAGCTGGTTGTAAAGGGCTTAAATACCATGTTATGAATAAAACACGGAGCGAGCCAGGGAACACAGCAAGCTATTGTAAGGTAAGAAAAAAAAAATGAAGAAAAAAGAAGTGCAGAGAAAAATAACAAAAGCAAAATTTTCCTTGAAGGGAAGCTGGTAGCACATTTTCTTGGCTGAGGATCCAGTGCGAATAAAAGGGAGGAAAGAAACATCTCGAAAAGGCCAAGTGAAATGGTAAACCAACCTTCAGTAATAATGAGATTGTCAAGAGACCTTTAGGTGGGTGAGTTGGAGTGTTGGTATTTTGACTCCTGAGGCAATCAAGCCAATTTGGCAAAAGTCTCAAAATGCTTTCAAAATCACTCCTTCGTGACCCCCCCACCTTTGTTCAAGAAAATCAAATAGACACCTATATATTTTAGATGAAGGAATACTAAAATGCATGAATGGAGTGTTGTAACAAATGCAAAATGTTTGGAAACCATTGTGTTTTCATGTATTCCCATGTGTGTCTGTGTCTTTGAATGTTTGCAATTGTACGATAATTGCAGAGATGGTGATCTAAAAGTGAGTGGTCAGGCCTGGCAGCAAATGACTGCCTGAAAGAAAATGGCGATCCTAGGACACCCATCACAGAGCTCTGTGAGCACCAGAAACCAGAGTGATTTAATCCTGTCACTGAGAGTGTAACACAGTGACAGGGGACTTACTGTTTAGATTGTTTAATGAACATGTCTCCTTCAGGGACAGGTGTGATCCAAGCTACCAGGTCTATTCCAGGGCTTGGATTAGATGTCCAGAATCTCAAAAAGGCTGGGAATTGGACCTGGGTTCTTATGGGGGAGGACTTCTTAAAGGAAATTTTTTTTCTTCTTGGCTGAAGAGGCATTTAGGAAGAAATGCCTCTTCTTTTGCTGAACGGATCATCCATCCATTTATCCATCCATCCATTCATTTATCTATCCATCTATTTATTTATAATTGTATTCAACAAATATTTTTTCAGCATCTATCATGCACCTGGTATTACTGTAGGTGTTGGGGATAAAGCATTTAATGAGACTTTCAAGGAATTTACATTATAATGGGAGGATCCCAAATAAACAAGAGCACAAACAAAAAAATTAT
Source organism: Arctocebus calabarensis (assembly GCA_963573935.1). Classification (NCBI taxonomy): domain Eukaryota; kingdom Metazoa; phylum Chordata; class Mammalia; order Primates; family Lorisidae; genus Arctocebus; species Arctocebus calabarensis. The sequence continues at coordinate 8,904 of CAUYON010162435.1, read as the reverse complement.
ACTTACAGATTGTAAAGTGAACTCTGAAGACAATAGACAGGGCGATGAAAGAGTGAATAAAAAGGTGATTAGAGTGAATCATGGTTGCTTTATTTAGAGTAGTCAGGTCACATGGAACCAAGTCTTGATGAATGAGAAAGAGGCACAGTGCTCTCTGATCCTCCCATTCGTCAGACCGCTTCTTCTAGTGCAGCGCCAGCCACATCCCCAAGGCACCATGGTGAAAGTGAAGGTCAGAATGAACAGCTTTGGTCATATTGGGCACCTGGTCACCAGGGCTGCTTTTAACTCTGGCAAAGTAGATTGATGATTGTCGCCATCAATGACCCGTTCCTTGATCTCAGCTACATGGTCCACATGTTTCACCCATTGCAAATTCCCTGGCCCAGTCAAGACTGAGAATGGGAAGCTTGTCATCAGTGGAAATCCCATAACCATCTTCTAGGCTGAGGCTCACCTACAGAAGGGTACCAAAAGGTTCATCATCTCTGTCCCTTCTGCTAATGCCTCCATGTTTGTGATGGGTGTGAACTACGAGAAGTACAAAAACAGCCTCAGCATCGTCAGCAATGCCTCCTGCACTACAACCGCTTAGCCTCCTTGGCTAAGGTCATTCGTGACAACTTCGGCATTGTGGAGGGACTGACACCACAGTCCATGCCATCACTGCCACCCAGAAGACGGTGGATGGCCCTCTGGGAAGTTGTGGCGTGATGGTCGCGGGGCTCTTCAGAACATCATTCCTGCCTCAACTGGTGCAGCCAAGGCTGTGGGCAAGGTCATCCCGGAGCTGATTGGGAAGCTCACTGGCATGGCCTTCCGTGTCACCACTGCCAACGTGTCGGTCGTGGATCTCACCTGCTGAGAAGGCTGCCAAATACAATGATGTCAAGAAGTTGGTGAAGCAGGCATCAGAGGGCCTCCTCAAGGGCATCTTGGGCTACACCAAGCACCAGGTCATCTCCTCTGACTTCAACAGTGACACCCATTCGTCCACCTTTGATGCTGGGGCTGGCATTGCCCTCAATGACCACTTTGTCAAACTCATTGCCTGGTATGATAATGAATTTGGCTATAGCAACAAAGTGGTGGCTCTTAGAGCCCACATGGCCTCAAAGGAGTAAGAACCCCCAGACCACCAGCCCCAGCCAAAGCATGAGAGGAAGAGAAAGGCCCTTAGCTTCTGGGGTGCCCCTGCCTACTCAGTCCCTAACCTCACTGAGAACCTCCCCTCAACACAGTTTCCACACCAGACCCCCTAAAGAACGAGAGGAGCCTAGGGAGCCCCACCTTGTCATGTAACATCAATAAAGTTCCCTGAATTCAAAAAAAAAGAGAGAAAGAGGTAGAGGGATCTGAATTCCTGACTCGTTAAGATTTGAAGTGGTTTGTCACATATGGGGATGGACAATTAAGTTTACGGACTCATCTTTAAAAAAGTGTGCCATACCTCAGTGCTGAATATCCAAAGCAATTTTAGAATCCTTTTTCTGGCACACCCCTAAGAGCCATCGTTTCATGAGGCCTGACAAGTAGGTTTACAGACATCCTAGAAAAAGTCCTTTGAAGGGTGGACTAGGTGCTGGCATCAGTGTATAACTCCCCAAGGGGAGTACTTCGAAGGTGACCATAGAGATATTCGCAGTGAGGTGTGTAGCACTCTTTCTAAGATGAGTTGACAAACTTAATTGTCTGACCTCATAGCAATAGTACCTGAACACCAGGAAAGGAACCTCTCTGAGGGGTGAATTCAAGTGTGTTGATGAAACTTGAAGGGATGCTTGTGAAACGATCAAGTAGTTCACTATACATACGGGCATAACAGACATCTAGGCAGGAGATAGAGAAATGGCCAGCAACGTATGGATCCAGCTTAATTTCCAGGCCTGGGTGAGATCACTTATCATAGGAGGTGGACAGAGAAGAGGAGCTAGTTCAAGACCTCATTCCGAGAAAGCCCAATATTTAAAGGCAGGGAAGAGAAGGAAGAGCCAGGAAAGGAAATTGAGACAGAGTGTCCAGGGAGGCAAGAAAAACCCAAGAGAATGGTTTGTCACAAAAGCTGAGAGAGAACATTATTTCCAGAACAAAGGGAGCAGACAACTTTGTGGGAAACTATTGAGAGTCAGAAAAAGATAAGAGAAAAGTGGTCATTAGATTTGGCAGCAAAGAGATCACTTGGGACCTTGAAAAGACCAATTTCAGTGGGAGTGCATGGGGCAGGCACATAATGGGGGTTTTGATCTCAGACAAGGAAGAGCAGGATATTATTTCAGAAAAAGCTGGACCAGCTAGTTTAAGTGCTACTGGAACTGCTCAGTTCACCTGCTTAGGGGAATGGCATAATGTAGTAAACAGCACACATTTTTGGCATCACATAGAACTAGGTTGAAATAGTTGTGGGCAAATTACTTAATCTCATTGGAGGGGAAAAAATCTTGTCTTCTTCTCTCCTAGTTTTTGTGATCAGTTGAGCCCCCAGAAATGAAACTGAAAAAAGATAAGTTAGGCCAGGACAGAGGCTCATACCTGTAATCCTAGCACTTTGTAAGGTGAAGGTGAGAGGACCCCTTAAGGCCAGGAGTTCAAGACCAGTCTGAGCAAGAACAAGACCCCATCTCTACCAAAAACAGAAAAATTAGCCAGATGTGGTGGCAGATGCCTGTAGTCCGAGCTAGTTGGGAGGCTGAGTCAGGAGGATCACTTGAGCCGAGGAGATAGAGGTTGCAGTAAGCTGTAACAATGTCACTGCACTCAAGCTGGGGTGACAGAGCGAGATTCTGTCTCAAAAAGAAAAGGAAGGTTAACAAGAGTAAGACAGAGTTTATTAATGTTTACAATGAATGTGGTGGATACCCAGGGACGATTAACTTACAGAGGGGGTTAGAACATGGGGCTTAAATAGCACCTGAAAAAGATCAGACATTTGTAGAGAAGTGGTGGGGTGAAGAAAAAGGAGTTTGAGTTTTTAGGGGTTGCAAACTGTGAGGGGAAACTAATGGAAGACAAGAGTTATTTTATTAAGCTTTACTATGTAGATTCCTTTGGTGCCTTCTCTGGGCCAGCACTGTCTGTCTCTGGAGAGTCTTAGCCGTCCTCCTCTCCCTGGTAGGGGAGAAGGAGACACCTTTACAAATGAAAATTTATGTCCTGCTTTGTTAAAACAAGTGTGGTGGCTCAGGCCTGTAATCCTAGAACCCTGGGAGGCCGAGGTGGGTGGATCACCTGAGCTCACGAGTTTGAGACCATCCTGAGCCAGAGTGAGACCTCACCTCTAAAAATAGCCGAGGACTGTGGCAGGCAGCTGTAGTCTCAGCTACTCCAGAGGCTGAGGCAAGAGAATCACTGGAGCCCAAGAGTTTGAGGTTACTGTGAGCTCTGACGGGACAGCACTCTACCAAGGGCAAGAAAGAGAGACTCTGTCTCAAGAAAGAAAAAAAAAATTATGTCCTGCTTTTATTTTTTTATTTTTATTTTTTAGAGACAGAGTCTCACTTTATTGCCCTCGGCAGAGTGCCGTGGTGTCACCCAGCTCACAGCAACCTCCAACTCCTGGGCTTAGGCGATTCTCTTGCCTCAGACTCCCGAGTAGCTGGGACTACAGGCGCCTGCCACAATGCCCGGCTATTTTTCTGTTTTGCAATTTGGCCGAGGCTGAATTTGAACCCGCCACCTTCAGTATATGGGACCAGCGCCCTACTCGGTGAGCCACAGATGCCGCCCCTATGTCCTGCTTTTAGACAAGTAGACAGGAGAGCAGAGAGATTTTTGGCATGTTCTGTTTCTCAATTGTCTTCAACTTAAAATAATCCTTGTGTCAGAGTAAAAGTATTGCATCTTTGGGACTGTGGCAAAGGAGAAGAAAACCTGAATGCGTCTGAGGGGTGAAAGAAGCCTTCACAGCAGGGACGGCATTGTACCTAGGAAGGTGTGGCGTGGGGCTGCCGGGTGGGCAAGCGGGGGAGGGTATTCCAAGCAGACAGAACCTCATGTATAAAGATTCAGGAATGGGTCTGGGCACAGCATGTTCTGGAACTGCAGCTAGCTGAGCGTTGCTGGAGTGAAGCTTAAGGCAGAGGGGGTAGTAGGAAAGAGGTGAGGGATGAGGCCAGGCAGGTAAGAAGAAATCAGAGGAGGAAGAGCCTCACTTGTTGGGTAATAGAGCTTAGATTTCATCCTGAGCATATCAGGAACCCCTGGAGTGTGTGGTAAAAGGGAAGTAGCAAAACCATTTTTATGCCTGGATGATGTTCGGAGAGTTTCCCTAGGCTTGTAAAACGCCCTGATCTTTGTACTTAAAAAGTGGGAGCAAGGCTCAGCAGGCTATGTGCTATGATTTGTTTTTCCAGTAGTTCTACAGAGCTATTCTCATTCTCTTGTTGGGAGGTGAGCAACTTGGACAGAATAGAGAATCCAGAAAAAGACCATTTAGAGGCAAGACTGAATTACCTTTCTATTCTTTCTACAGAGAATGATATCAGTGTCATATGAAGCAGTGATTAAACTGTAAAAAAAAGGTAGGGAAAAAAGTATTAAAGAGATGTGACTAATACTAATATGATGACATTATCTAGATTTTGTGACTTTCTTTATATTTATAGTTGTGTACATTTGTGATTTGGTATGTCTTCTTTCTCTTTCTAAATTCATTGTTTTCTTGTGTTTGTTTTAAGAGACAGAGTCTCATGATGTTGCCCAGGCTGGAAGGCAATGGCTGTTCACAGGTGTGATCACCATGCACTACAGCCTAAACTCCTGTGCTCAAATGATCCTCCTACTTTAGCCTCCAGAGTAGCAGGGACTATGGGCACATGCCACTGCACCCATCTATCTAAATTTATTCTTGTACCTACTTTTCTGCAATTTTGCATTCTTTTTCTTAAAGAAGTTTCTAAAATTTGAATATGCATTAGACCCCACAAAACCTGAACAAGCTGCTGAGGACAGGTTTACCTTACTGGCTTCCCTAACCCCTCCTGCAACTTGGCAAATAGTCATTTTATTAAACTCTCCTCCATTTGACCATACCATCTGTTTCCAAGACTATGATAGATACAATGTTCATGTTAGTCACAATCTTTGTTCATCACATATACAACCCATTCCCTTGGATATATAAAAATATTCTCAATAATGAAAAGGATACGTGATATATATATATGCACATACATACATATATACACATACCATCTGTGTATGTGTGTGTGTGTATATATGTAATGTATATGCCAGTGCTATGTATAGATACTTAAGTAATTGTTAACGGTGCTTCCTGGAGAGGAACAGGGGAACAGAAGACAGAGATTAGAGGAAGAATTACTTTCATTGTATTCCCCTTTCTTTGTTGTCTAACGGTTTTTATGTTGATGTATTTGTTTCTCTATTAAATTAAATTTGGATTTCATTTTTTTGTTCCAATTCACTAGCTAATTTTGAGGACGCTCAAAACTTTAAGAGTTGGTTTTCATTCAAGTTTATATCAATATGGTTTGTTTTCATGTTCTTGTTGAAGTTTTGCTGTACTTAGAGGATATCTGGGGGTGGTGATCATGTCCTAAAGAATAGACTAGCCTGATGTTGCCCACCAAGTAGTAGGAATAAAAGTTTCACTTTATTCACATTTGGAAATATGAAGGTGAGGTGCTCCTTATGAGGAGACATTCCATTACTAGAGGACTATTTTATTTTTATTCACTTTTGGGGTTCTCCCTAGAGTTCCATAGGAATTTCCAGGCATGACATGAAATGCCCACACTGTATTTGACAGGTCTCCCAGCCGTACAGCTGAGCCTCCCTGTTGGACCGTCATGAAACAGGAATACTTTCTTTGGGAACCTGGAAATGGAAAGTAGACACCAGCCCCATCTAGCTGATTGAGGGCCAAGCCTGATTCCCTCAGGAGTAGGGTCTGCGGCCCCGAGTAACTCCCCTGAGAGGGTTCCCTCACATACTTGACTTACGCAGGAAACTGGAAAGGTGGCCACAATCAGAAAGGAGTTTGTTGGGTGAGACCCCTTTGGACACCCACCCATCCCACTGCCTGCCTCGTGGCCTGCTGGGATGGACTCGTGGGAGCCAGGGAGGCAGCTGAGGGCTGGGAAGTTCTACTGGGGATGAGATGCAATGGAGGTCTCTCTTGCTGCACAAACATCCCCACAAACACAGACAAGCAGGAATGGAGAAATAGGCCCTTCAAAGCTGAATTCATTGGCTCTTAATCATCATCTAGTTGCCTGCAGTTTATCTGCTCCCATCACCAAATGCCTCAGGAAAACTCACGATCCCTGGAACGGGAGCTGACGGTATGTTGGAAAATGTTCCGTTTCTTCCCTACACAAATTATTCCATCGTGGCCAGGGTCGTATGCAACCAAGTGACTTTACACCCCTTAGTCCCACCCGACACCAGCCAAAATGCTTTCTATTCTTCCCATGCCTCAAATTCTTTCAATAAGACAAAGCTTTTATTTCACAATTAGAGATAAGGAGCACGACCCTAGGAGATGGACACAAGAAGGTTGTTATAGGTTCCCATCTGGAAAATCCCCTCCATGGGCCTTGCAAAGACCCTCTGATACCACATTGTAAAAATTCTTTCTTCTTTTTTTCAGCATAATTATTTGGGGGATTCATCCATGTTGGTGAATGTATAAATAGTCTACATCTTTTCATTGCTGAGTAGTATCCCAGCGGGTGGAGAGACCACAGTTTGTTCATCCATTCACTTTTAGATGGATGCCTGAGTTGTTTCCAGTTTGGAGCTATGACAACTGAAGATGGTATGAACACTTATATACAAGTCTGTGTAGATGTACGCTTTCTTTTCTCTTAGGTAAATGCCTAAGAGCAAATGGCTGGATCACATGGCCAGTGTATGTTTAACTTTTTAAAGAAACTGACACACTGTTTTCCAGTTTGGTTGTCCCATTTTACATTGCCACCAGCGGTATATAAGAGTTCAAAATCCTATTTAGGAGCCTGAGGTGAGAGGATTTCTTGTGCCCAGGATTTCAAGGCTGCAGTGAGCTATGATCGTGCCACTGCACCCCAGCCTGGATGAAAAGCGAGACCCTGTCTCTAAAAAAAAGTTGTCCCACGGTTCATTGATGGCTTTTTTCATTCTTATTCTTAATTCTTCTCTCTCTCTGTGTATTTTTTTTTTGAGACAGAGTCTCACTCGGTAGAGGGCCCTGGCATCACGGCTCACAGCAATATCAAACTCTTGGGCTTAAGCGATTCTCTTGCCTCAGCCTCCCAAGTAGCTGGGACTACAGGCATCTGCCACACGCCTGGCTATTTTGTTGTTGTACTTGTCATTGTTGTTTAGCAGGCCCAGGCCAGGTTCAAACCCGCCACCCTCAGTGCATTTGGTTGAGCTACGGATGCTGAGCCTCTCTTCGTGTTTTATTTTTGGATCATTTCTCTTGCTGTGTCTTTAGATTCACTACTCTTTTCTTCTGCCTCTAATCTAATTAGTAATTGAAAGTTACAATTTTCATATCAGATATCTTGAGAAATCTGATGTGTGTTTTTGTAAATACTCCTCATATCTGCTTCATTTTCTGAAAATCTTGGATATAATAACTTTTAATATCCTTGCTATTAATTCCAGTAACTGTGTCAGATTTTTACCAGTTTCAATTAGTTGATTTCTCTCCTTTTTGTATATTTCTTGCTTTTTTGCATGCCTGGAGAGTTTCATGGAGTTTTTTTGTGTGTGTGTGTGTATGCAAAATATTATGAATTTTCATCTATTGGGTACAGGATATTTTTGTATTTCTATAAATATTCTTGATCTTTGTTCTAGAATGCAATTAAGTTACTTGGAAACACTGAACATTTGCATCTTGCTTTTAAGATTTGTGAAGTTGCACCAGAGTAGCATTTAATCTAGGGATAATTATACCCCACTAGGGAGGCAAGATCTTAATACTTTCCTAAATGCCCTATACATTGTAAGGTTTACCAGCCTAAGTGGTGGATTGGGTAGTGTTCCTCGTTCTGCGTTATCACTGGGCATTGTTCCTTGAAATCCTCTAAGGTTATCTTTTGTCTAGTTTTGGACCATTCCCTTGAACACATGGGCTAATGGGTACACTGCTGAGTACCTAAGTGGGACCCTGTGCAGATTTCCACACTCCTCTCTCTGAGTTCTTTTCTCTTTGGAATTCTACTTTTCTTTTTTTTTTGTTTTTTGAGACAGATTCTCATTTGCTTGCTTTCGGTGGAATGGTAAAGGACTGTGGTGTCATAGCTCACAGCAAGCTCAAACTTTTGGGTTTAAGAGATCCTCTTGCCTCAGCCTTCCTGGTGGCTGGGATTACAGGTGCCTACCATAATGCCTGGCTATTTTTAGAGATGAGGTCTCACTCGTGCTCAGGCTGATCTTGAACTTTGGAGCTCAAGCAATCAGAGTGCTGGGATTACAGGCATGAGCCATCGTGCCCAGCTGGAATTCTAGATTTCTCTAGCTTAGCTTGCTCTTCTCAACCCACAGAGTCCATCATACATACTCCTTTCAGGTCCCCTCCCTGCACTGTTATCAAGAAACTCTCTCAAGGTGGTAAGCTGGGTCAATCATAGGACTCATCTTGTATATTTCTTTTTTTTTTTTTAAATTAAATCATAACTGTGGGCTCGGCGCCTATGGCTCAACGGGCTAAGGTGCCAGCCACGTACACCTGAGCTGGTGGGTTCCAATCCAGCCTGGCCTGCCAAACAACAATGACAGCTGCAACCAAAAAATGACTGGGCATTGTGGCGGGTGCCTGTAGTCCCAGCTACTTGGGAGGTGGAGGCAGGAGACTCGCTTGAGCCCAGGAATTAGAGGTTGCTGTGAGCTGTGATGCCACAGCACTCTATCCAGGGTGACAGCTTGAGGCTTTGTCTCAAAAAAAAAAAAAAA
>CAUYON010162432.1:0-13449 GCA_963573935.1 Arctocebus calabarensis | reverse complement strand
GGCAGTATTCCTTCTTTTTCTATATTTTGAAAGAGGTTTAGTAATATAGGTACTAGTTCCTCTTTAAAGGTTCAGTAGAATTCTGACATAAAGCCATCTGGTCCCAGGCTTTTATTTTAGGGAGATTTTTCATAGTTGATGCTATTTCAGAACTTGATATAGGCCTTTTCAACATTTCACTTGGTTCTGGCTAAGTCTTGGTAGGTGGCATGCTTCCAAGTATTGGTCAATTTCCTTCAGATTTTCATATTTCTGAGAGTAAGGTTTCTTGTAGTATTCATTAAGGATTTTTTAAATTTCTGAGGGGACTGTTGTTATTTCATCTTTACCATTTCTTATTGAAGCAATTAGAGATTTAATTCTTTTTTTCCTGGTTAAGTTAGGCAAAGGTTTATCTATTTTATTGACCTTTTCAAAAAACCAACTCTGATTTATTGATCTGTTCTATAATTCGTTTATTTTCAATTTCACTTAATTCTGCTCTGATTTTGGTTATTTCTTTTCTTCTGCTGGGTTTGGGGTTGGAATGTTCTTCCTTCTCCAGTTGCTTGAGATGTCCCATTCAGTTGTTAACTTTCTCTCTTTCTGTTTTCTTGAGGAAGGCTTGCAGTGCTATAAATTTTCCTCTTAGGACTGCCTTTGCAGTATCCCAGAGGTTCTGATAATTCATGTTTTCATTGTCATTTTGTTCCAAAAATTTGTTAATTTTCTTTCTTAATCTTGTCTATGACCCATCTATCCTTCAGCATAAGGTTATTTAGCTTTCATGTTTTTGTATGAGTATGCAGATTCCTGTTATTGTTGAGTTCAACTTTTATTCCATGGTGGTCCGAGAAGATGCAAGGAATAATTTCTATTCTTTTAAATTTGCTGAGGTTAGACTTGTGGCCTAAGTTGTGTATTCAACAATGTGTGTTCAATTTTATTAGGATGAAATGTTCTGTAGATGTCTGTTAAATCCAGATGTTGAATGGTTAGGTTTAAATCTAAAATTTCTTTACTTAGCTTCTTATTGGAGGATCTATGCAACACTGCTAAAGGAGTATTAAAATCTCCAACTGTTATGGAGCTGGAGGAAATCAAGTTACTCATGTTTATTAGAGTTTTTCTTATAAATTGAGGTGCATTCTGGTTGGGTTCATAAATATTAATAATTGAAATCTCATCGTATTGAGTATTACCTTTAACAAATAAGAAATGTCCATCTTTATCCTTTCTTATTTTGGTTGGTTTAAAGCCTATTTTATCTGCAAATAAGATTGCAATGCCTGCTTTTTCCTGTTTTCCATTTGCCTGGAATATAGATGACCATCCCTTCACCTTGAGTCTATATTTATCTTTTAAGGTAAGATGAGACTCTTGTATGCAGCAGATATGTGGCCTGAGTTTTTGTACCCAGTCAGCCAACCTATGCCTCTTTAGAGGACAATTTAAACCATTCACATTAATTGAAAATATTGATAAATCTTTAGAAAATCTAGTGGACATTTTTAATCCTTTCATCACTGTGGAAGTTGGAATTTGATAAATAATTTCTGGATGAGTTTACTTTTGTGGTAGAGGATTACACTGATCATTTTGGAGGATAGACCTGAGAATATCCTGGACAGCTGGTTTAGTTATAGCAAATTCCTTCAACATTTGGCTGTCATTAAAATATTTAATTTCTCCATCATAAATGAAGCTCAGTTTGGCTGGATACAGGATCCTGGGTTGCAAGTTATTTTGTTTTAGGATATTAAAAGTCGATGACCATTCTCTTCTTGCTTGAAAGGTTTGATCAGAGAGATCTGCAGTTATTCTACTATTCTTCCCCTTGTAGGTTATAGATCTTGTGTCTGGTTGCTTTCAAAATTTTCGTCTTCATGTTAACTTTCGTGACCTTAATTATGATATGCCTAGGGGATGTCTTATTTGGTTTGAGTCGTGCTGGGGTTCTGAAACTATCTGCTATCTGAATTTCAGACTCTCTTGGCGTGTCTGGAAAGTTCTCTTTCATAATCTCATGAATAAGAGACTCTGTGTCTCATTAAGCCACTTCATTGCTTTCGGGGATCCCTATGAGGTGAATATTGGTTTTCTTCAAATTATCCCAGAGCTCTCTGAGAGAGTAATCTGTTTTTGCCTTTCATTTCTCTTCCACTTTGGAGGTTTGAGAGCATTGAAAAGCTTTGTCTTCTATGTCAGAAATCCTTTCTTCTGCTTGGTCCATTCTGTTACTGAGGGATTCTACAGCATTTCACAGATCTTTAAGGACTGCAACTTCTTGTCTCAATGTGTCAAAATCTTTGGTCATTTTGTCTTTGAATTCATTGAATTCTTGAGACATCTTTCGGGTCATCTTTAGGATTACTGCTTGAAATTCTAATTCCATCTTTTCCTCCATTCCACTGATCTTATTTGCAATCCAGATTCTGAATTTGATTTCTGACATCTCAGCCATTTGCCTATGCAAGGGATCTTGTGCTGTGTCTGCCTTGTCATTCCTTGTGGGAGTTGGTCTACTCTGATTATTCATATTGGCAGAGTTTTCCATTGATTCCACCCCATGATTGTTTTTCACCATTGCTTCTGGCCACCCTCAGAGTTGGGAAGTTGTCTCTTGAAGATTAAACCCTGACAAGACTACTCTATTGATGCTGGAACTTGGTAGTGAGTGACCTTGTATAGCTGTTCTGGGACTGCTGCAGCCAGGGAGTTCTGGCTGAAGGAGCAGCTCCAGAGTGTGGCAACCCTGGATCCAGCAGCAGGGTGGGGGATGGTGCACATGGTTCTGGGAGTGCCAGGCGCAGGGCCGTGTGATCACCAGAGGAGTTCCTGGATGAGGGTGAGCCTACAGAAGCCTGGCAGTCACCATCAGAGTCCTTGGCAGAGGGTTGGCTTGCGGAGCTTGGGGCACGGGGACATGTCAATGCCAAGGGAGTTCCTGGCTGGGGGTGAGCTTGTGGGGGCTGGAGGGAGCTGGCAGGCTTCTTGGCAGAATGTGGGACTGTGGGCAGCCAGCAAGCATGGGGCGCAGGTCCGCACGTTTGCCAGGGGAGTTCCTTGTCAGAGCAGGCCTGCGGAGTCCCTGTGGGTGCCAGACACTGGCCCGCATGGTTGCTAGGGGAAATCTCTGCCCAGTGGCAGGATTGCAGGGGCCCTGCAGTTGCTGGCGGTGTCCCTGAGAGAAGGCGGGACTGTGGAGGCCCTTCAAGTACTGGACACAGGAATGCACAGCTGTCCAGGAAGTTTTTGTCTGGGGGTGGCCCTGCAGAGGCCTGGCGGTTGCTGGCAGAGTCCCTGGCAGAAGGCTGGCCTGCAGAGGCCCCGTGGGTGCTAAGCGGAGGCCCACACAGTCGCTGGGAGTGGTTGGGGGCCTGGCGGTTTTGGGCTGAGTCCCTGGTAGAAGGTAGACCTACAGAAGCCCAGCAAGTGCGAGTACAGGGCCAGGCAGTCACTGATGGAGTTCTTGGCCAGGGGCGGACCTGCAGAAGAGGCCTGGTGGTCACTGGTGGAGTTCCTGGCAGAAGGCTGGATTGTGGATGCCCTGTGGGTGCCAGGAAGAGGCCAGCATGGTTGTGAGGAGTGTCCCTGGCTGGGGGCAGACCTGTGGGAATCTGGCAGTCACGGGCGCAGTCCCTGGCAGAAGGTGGACCTACAGAAGCCTGGCAAGCTAAGGGGAGCAGGGCCAGGCGCTCACTTGGGGAGTTCCTGGGAGTTCCTGCAGAAGCCTGGCAGTTGCAGGCAGAGTTCCTGGCAGAAGGCGGGCCTGCAGAAGCCCTGCAGTCTTGGGGCCTAGGACCACACGTTTGCCAGGGGATTTACTAGCTGTGGGGCGGACCTGCGGAGGCCCTGTGGGTGCCAGATGAAGGCCGATGCGGTCCCTGGAGGAGTTCCTGGCCAGTGGCAGACCTGCGGAGGCCTAGCAGTCACCGGCAGAGTCTCTAGCAGACGGTGGGCCCGTGGAAGCTTAGCAAGCACAGGGTGCAGGGCAGTGTGGGTCGCCAGGGGAGTTCCTGGCCAGGGGCAGGCCTGCAGGGGCCTAGCTGTCACAGGCAGAGTCCCTGGCAGAAGGCAGGCCTGCAGAGGCCCCTGTAGAGGCCCTTCAGGCTTGGGCCACGGAGCCACACAGGCGCCAGGGGAGTTCCTGGACCAGGGCGGATCTACAGAGGCCCTGTGGGTGCCAGGCAGAGGCCCGCACAATCGCCAAGGGAGTCCCTGGCCGTGGGCCGGTCTGCAGAGACCTGGCAGTCACCAGCAGAGTCCCTGGTGGAAGGAAGACCTGCTGAAGCCCGGCAAGCACTGGGTGCAGGGCTGTGCAGGTCTCCGGGGGAGGGCCTGCAGAGGCCTGGCGGTCGCTGATAGAGTCCCTGGCAGAAGGCTGACCTGCAGAGGCCCCGTGGGTGCCAGGCAATCATCTGCATGGTCGCTGGGAGTGTCTCTGGCCAAGGGCGGGCCTGCAGGGGCCTGGGGGTCGCAGGTGCAGTCCCTGGCGGAAGGTGGACCTACAGAAGTCCGGTAATCTCAGGGTGCAGGGCCAGGTGGTTGCAGGGGGAGTTTCTGGTGGGGGGCGGGTCTGCAGAGGCCTGGCACTCGCAGGCAGAGATCCTGGCAGGAGGCGGGCCTACAGAAGCCCTGAAGGCTCGGGGCATGGGGCTGCACCGTTGCCAGGGGATTTCCTGGCCAGGGGCAGACCTGTGGAGGCCCAAGCAGTCGCCGGGGGGAGTTCCTGGCTGGGGGCGGACCTGCAGAGGCCTGGTGGTTGCTGGCGGAGTCTCTAGCAGATAGCGGGCCTGCAGAAGCCCGGAAAGCATGGGGCACAGGGCCACGTGGTTGCAGGGGGATTTTCTGGCTGAGGGTGGACCTGCAGAGGCCATGCAGATGCCAGGTGCAGGCCCGTGCAGTCACCAGGGGAGTTTCTGGCCGAGGGTGGGCCTACAGAGGCCTGGCAGTCACCAGTGGAGTTCCTAAAGGGCCGTGCAACCACTCGATTGCTGGAGGATTCCCTGGCCGGAGGGAAGGGGGCTCACCATGGCCCACCAGGAGTCTTTTCCCAGTGGGGCGCTTGTTCCGGCAGGCAGGGGTGAGGGTGCTGCTCAGGGACCTCCTCCCTCAGTCTTAGCAGGGGTTAGGCTTCTGGTTCATCAGTAAGGGGGTAAGAGTGTATTGTAAGTTCAGAATGGTAGGGGAAAACTTTAGTTCAGTTTTTCTGCCTAGCAAGAGAGTGTTCAGAGTCACACCAGGGTACTCTGGGGAAGCACACCCCACTTCCCACAGCACTCTTCCATGGGGTGAGACAAGAGGCCCACAATTCACCACTTGTCTGTAGAAAACCCTCAGGAGCAAATGAGGAGAAAAAAAAAGAAAGGAAACAGAAAAGCAAGAAACTCAGAGCTTTCTTGGAGGGGACAGACACTTTTCCTTTCAGATGAATTTTGTACCTGAAGCTTGCTTTCTTGGATTCGCAGCTTGCCTCAGCAGAAGTGATCCACAGTTATCACTTCTCTCTCTCAGCTGGGCTCCCAGTATTCAGCTTAATTGCGCAGTTTCTGGAGGTCGTTTTCCTTTTTGGACAGGAGCCTTTTTCAGAAGCTGCTTCCAGTCATCCATCTTGCTCTGCCCCAGTTATGTTTTTATTGTGTGTGACAAATTTTAGGCTTTCTGTGGGACCAAACACTTGGGAGTTTGTGTACTGATCACATTTCAATCATCATGTTGGGTCTGAGGTGCCTCCCTGTAAGTGAGCACCAGCCATTTAGGGATTCTGATCTAGCCCCTATATCACACACACACACGCGCACGCACACACATACACACTCACACATCACATACCTTGGGGGCTAACAGTGTATGCTGTGATGTATATAATTGCAACAGGAGAGTCAAGACACTTATTGAAACCAGCGAGAAAAATCTATGACGTGTTTTTCCTGACTACTCTCAATGAAGTACAAATAAAAGGAAAATCATTCAAACTGACCATATGTAATTAGACCTCATTCCCATATTGAGCCTCTCCAAGATTAACTTTTGGGATATAGAAATGTATACACATTTACACACACACACACACTAAAACCTCCATAACTGACCACCTCCTTAAGTTGACCTAATTTTCACTGACTGGACATGTACCACATGTATGTATCAGTACAGCAGGCCTAGTTCTTTGTGTTGACCACCTCTGTATGCTGGCCAGTTTGGTATAGTTCCTTGGGTGGCCAACTTACAGAGGTGCTGCTGTGGCATGTGTGCATGTCACATATTATTCTTTTTTCCACAACAGGAGAAACCCATCTGAAGCAAATTCTGCATCTGTTGTGAAAACAGTTAGGTTAAGGGGACATGAACCAGCAGTGGAACAGGCTAGCAGAGCCCATTATCAAGTTTGAAATTCTTATTCAAAAGTTCTCTTCCCCTTCCATAGCATATCATCATTCTCCAAAATAAAGACTATTATTATGATTTAATTTCAAAAGCAAGGAGGGCCCCAGAGAATGTAAGAATTACCATGGACTAATCCTCCTCTGAGGAGATTTAAGGCCCTCTGGGTGGGTCTGCTGCTGGTGCCATCCTGAGCATACAGTGATCTTCTAATAAGCATGGTTTGCACCCCCTTCCAGCCTCCCCTTCCTTGTGGCATTGACCATAGATGTACCCATTGAGACAGGGCATCTGTTGGCCAGAACTACTGAGTGACTCCAACAGAGGTAGCCTAGGGACGGCCATGGCAGGTGTCATATAAATGGGAAATGCATCTTGTTAGATAAAACCACAGATATGTAAATGTTGCTCATCACCATAGTGCAGTCTAGCATATTGTGACTGGTGCAATAATCAACCTCCCAAATTTTGTCATTGTAACCAGACAACTAACAAGGGTGTAAGTGGGGAGATGTCACTGTTGGACAGAGTAGTCTGGAGAACAGTGGATCTAATACAAGGGGGACAGAAAGAGGTAGAAAGAGAATTAAAGGCAGGAAAAAACCCACAAAGGCATAAAAATAAGAGCCTATTTATTTTGTCTCTATGTTAGGGCTTCACATAATTTAACCCCAGCTGTGCCCCTTGAGGCAGAAACTGGGCTCTCTCCATCTTCGTCCTCCAGGGGGCCAGCCACAATGAGTGCTCAGGAATATTTGTTGAATGAATTAGCACAGTGTATCAAGGACAATGAGATGACCAAGCTGAGTCTATCAGAAGGTTAAAGAATATTGAATTTTATTGGCAGAAGAAGCTACTTTAAATATCAAGGACAATAAATGTATAGCAGGTGCATCAACATCCAAAAGCCTCATTGTGTAAAGACCTCAGTTGTTTCATCCACAAAACGAGGGAGTCAGGGCAGACATTGCTGAAGTTGTGCTCCCATCCTCACAGAGAGCATGCGATTACTGTCTCTATGATCCAGGATTTGAGTTACTTTCTTGATTTCAAATTTCATCCCTTCTATGGTTTAACTGTGTTTTATAATGTTATTATAAAATTCAATGCCAGCATAAAGCCAGAGTTTCTTTAAAATAAAATAACATGAAGTTTTCTAAAGAAATATTCACCCTGTTTTAAGTTTAAACCAGGTCCCACTTTCTTCAGTACATGGTAAAGCATTTTATACCACAGTTTCGTTCTGACTCTGGAACTCCCATTTTGAGTGAGGTTTCTGGAGCAGCGGGGACTCAAGGATGATCTCTGTGAAGATAATGGATGCACATAATTAGTTCAATCCCTATGACTAAAATGCTTTAACTGTGATTACTTTGTACATGGCTTGGGTAATCAAAAAATTAAAAGAAAAAAATATATATGTGTCTTCTCTAAGATTTTCTGAAGTTCTACTTTGAAAATCTCTCTTCTCTCTTTTTTACTGGAATATGTTTGGGTTTCACTGCCATTTCTGGTTTGTCTTATTGTGTGACCCCTACCATATCTCACACTATTTTAAAAAACACATTGAAGTATGGAAGTTAGGAGCACCCCAGTGCTAGCTCTCATTTTAGCACACCCCGGCAAGGGGTCAGGTCCCTGAGGAGAGCCAGCCCCACCCAACACAGAGCACTCACAGCAGAGCATTTCCAAGGGACTGGGACACAGCCGGGGTTTCCTTCTGCTCCCACTGTCTGCTCCGCCAGCAGCACAGTCCGAACTGTCCTCGTCTAGGCCTGGGAAAGTCTCCATTAATAGCTTTATTACAGCTATTCAACAACAACAATGTTTACTGAGTTCTAATAATTAAATGTTTTCAGTGGAAAAATGATACCTGTCATTTCAACTCAGATTTCATTGTTCAAAACAAAGTCACATGGTCACACCTTACTTCTAGGGGTCAGGAGGAGGACAGCAGTCCTTTCTTACAGGATGAGAACCTGAATGTTTATGAACATAGAGGTAATCACTACAGTTATGCATATGGTTTCTATGAGTCTGCTAGTTTTTCCAGTATATTCTCATTTACCAAATTGTAAGAATCTTAAAGGTAGCAGATTGAGTCCTTGTTCTGTAAAAGCACAATGTCCAGCAAAGGGCACAAAAACCAGGTGCTTAAATAATTTTTATTTGATGTTTTGATCTGAGAGTTTGAAAAATCCTGTTTAATTCAACTCAGTTAGGCGGGAAAGCTGAACTCTTTGAAGTCTTTTAATTCTCAGACGTGTCTAAATGTCTTCTGTGACCCCCATCACTTAACGCGACTCCCAAACAGTCACTTTGGTGGCTTATACACAGACTAAACCAGCAAGATGATACCTCTCACTGATCAGACATCAGGAGGACACATAACAATGCCCTTCTGAGATCTTTCTAAAGTTCTTTCCAGGAAGATGGTGATGAATAGAGCCTGTACCTTTGAATTTGCTGAATGCCCCGAGTCATAGGGCTGACAAGTAGCTGGGTGCTCATATTCAGGGAGCTGCTGTGTCCTGGGCTCTTGGATCCACCCACCAGGACCTGGTCATAGCCACCTAGTTTTTTGAACTCCTCACCTCACCTCTTTGTTTTGCCTCCCAAAGAGATGGGTGCTTCAGAAAGACTAATAATTCTGTGTTCTTTCAAACTGATTCTTTAAGTTTTTGTTCAACATTTATTTTAAGAAAAGCTGTTTGGGAAAGAATGGAAAAGCAGGATTCCTGATGGTAACACTCAAATACGGGCAGTCCCCATGTTGCAAACATCCAACTTATGTATAACTTTCACTTATGAATGGCGGCTATTACAATAAGTCCTGATGTACAAACATCAATTGACATACAACTCACACCTATGAATGGATGCTATTACAGGGTATAGCTCCAGCTTACATACAAATTCAACTCCCCAAACAAACCAATAGAATCTGTGTCATTTGTAATCTGGGGCCTGACTGTGATCCTCTGTTGTCCTGAGAAAATCAGCTCTGGCCCTGTATCAGTTACCGACATTATAGTGTTCACAAATCAATCCAAAAATTAGTGGCTAAAATCATAGCTGTATAAGTCTGTGGGTTGCCAGCCGTCCTGCTGATTTGACCTCTCTGGGCTGGGATCATGATGTTTAGCTTGGAGTCAGAGGAAGCTGGTCTATAGTGGCCACAGCTGGGAGTGTGTGCACCTCCTCCTCCATGGGCCTGCCACATGCCACGTTCCACAGCTGGGAGCATGTGCATCTCCTCCTCTGTGGGCCTGCCATAGGCCACGTTCCACAGCTGGGAGCATGTGCATCTCCTCTTCCATGGGCCTGCCACATGCCACGTTCCCCAGCTGGGAGTGTGTGCATCTCCTCCGTGTGCTTGCCACATGCCACGTTCCACAGCAGGGAGTGTGTGCATCTCCTCCTCTGTGGGCCTGCCACAGGCCATGATCCACAGCTGAGAGCGTGTGCATCTCCTCCTCTGTGAGCCTGCCACACGCCATGTTCCACAGTTGGGAGCGTGTGCATCTCCTCCGTGGGCCTGCCACATGCCACGTTCCACAGCTGGGAGCATGTGCATCTCCTCCTCCGTGGGCCTGCCACAGGCCACGTTCCACAGAGGGGAGCCTGTGCATCTTCTCCTCTGTGGGCCTGCCACATGCCATGTTCCACACATCTTTCAGACAGGCTCACCTGCACAGTGTCTCATGATAGTCACAGAGAAACAAGAAGCAGAAACACTCACAACATTGGGGGATTTCAGGTGTCATATCTGCTACCACCCCATTGGCCAAAGGAAATCACACAGCCCAGCCCAGAGTCCGACTGGGTAGGAACTGGCCATAATGCATCAAAACTATCCCATAGGTGCCAAACACCCATGTCCCACACTGCAAAAACCAAAGCTCTGTGATGGACCCACTCTCTCACAGGCCAGTGTATTGTGGAGGGAAATTTATGTTCCGTTGCTGCACATTTGGAAAATTACTAGCAGTTCACTGTGGATGATTAGGCACCACTTGGGAGAGATAGAACTCAGGACAGGGAATGGAACACTGGACATTTCTCTCATTCAGGACTGAGACACTGGTTGCTCTAAAATATGGTAACAGAGCACACTTGCTGAGTAATGAGGATTAGGTCTATATTCATAGTGGGCTGGTTGTGCATTTGCAGATAGATGATAAAACTGATGTTTTCTCTCTTGCTAGGACTTGGATTTAGAAGAGAGGGGCAGGAAGTGCAAGGTTTTCCATGTTATGGCTTCACTCCCTAAGAAAATGCTGTCAACTTTGGAGAGCAATAATGTCCCCTCAGGAATTCAAGAGCCATTAAAATGGTATAAGGAAAACAGGTTTTTTTTATCAAAGGCCACCAATTTATCTGCTGTGATTTCTTGACTTCACCTTTTGTAACTACAGGAGATAAGTGATAACTATTACTAAAATAGTACACACAGTTGCAGAGGGATCCCGGAGCCCATTCAGCACTGCCTTTGGATCATGTTATAAAACTTCTTTTGCATTTGGCAGGAAATGTGGTTTTAAAAAATAATTTTTGGAATATGCAAAGAAATGTCTTGTTTGAAGTGAGTTCTGGATCACATCTGAACAGGGTCCAGCCTGTCAGCCAGACATGCCACCTAACCCCTCTTATACAGCGCCTAACAGGATGCATGACACTAATTGCATTTTAGGCCTTAGGTTCATCACTGTGACAATGCCAAGTAACAGTTTCAAACATGAAGCAATGAATCCAATTCTGACTCATGAACCTGAAAATCATAGAACAGTCTGCTCCCCAGAAATGTGGTGTTCCCAGGATCTGGGCTCATCTGTTGGAATATCCTGTCCACTGTCAGACTTGATTGAAATCTGTGTCTAGAATATGTTATGGATCCTTGATGTCAGTCAACACTTGTCATAGTCCTCAAATGTGCCTGCATAGTCCTTTCCCACACTCCGCATCAACAGCCCATGGAGACCAAGGCTCACAGGAGAAGGGTGGAGTTTGACCTTCCTAGTTACTGGCAGTGGTTGAAAGAGCTTCTCCAAGGTGCCCAGAGGGAAGAGATTCTAAGGGAGTTCATGCATTGCTCTTTTGAGATGCTTTGCATGCTGGTGTATGATTTGGAAGCACACAAGGAAGTGAACGTTTAGAATATAATATCCAGAGCTCATCTATTTATGTTTGTGTTTGTTAAGTTCTTTGTAAATCTCAATTTAGCAGATGTCATCTGATTCAAAATAAAGCTCTGCGTGAGGGAGTCAGTGTGGCTGTACAACAAAAGTCACATTATCATTTTAGCACAGATATTTGCAAAATAGAACAAACTGGAAAATTGAGGGGGAAAATACCCACAGGAATTTGTGACTCATTAAATTCTCATGTGCATGACATATTGTGAAAAACTTTGTTTGGTCCTCGGTTCAAAGGATCCTTTTGCTCCTCCTTTCTTGGCCCTAATAAAAACTTCATGGGAATGTGTGTGTGTGTGTTCATGCCCTCCCATGCTCCTCTCCACTCTCTTTGTGGAGAAAATGTCTAGAAAATGTTTCTGGAGGGTATTATAATGTGTGTGTTGTATTTCATGTTGCAAGGTCTGTTGGTGTGCAGTGGCCGTATGCTCTTAACAGCCCACTCCTCACCCACATCTGGTCCCTGAAACAAAACCACTCCAGTGTCCTCTGTCTTATGAACCTGTTTTTTTTTGTCTTGTCACCATTCTGTTCCTGTGTATGTGGTATGGTATTTAGGTTATCTCGCCTCTGTTTCCCCCAGCAAAGCATCATTTGGGTGGGAGGGGGACAGAGGCTTTTGTAGAGGAGAAGCCACCAGAGGCTTCTGGGAGGGTGGGGCTGGGAAGAAAGCTCCTCTGCCCTCCCTGGAGATGAATTTATGAAGAAAGTGACACCAAGATGGCATTTGCAGATCTCTACAGGGCTTCAGACTCACAAAGCTGGTTCTGTTTCTCCCAAAATAAAAGTCCCTTACCTAATTCACTTGGTGCCTCCACCAACAGAAGGAACCAAACTGTTCTTAGCCTGATTCATGAGTTTGGCTTCAGTTATGTCAAGAGCTATTAACTCCATAAATTTATTACTCACTGTGTCAAGTAACATACTTACTTTCTCTCTGATATCATCCTGCCAGCCTTGGTTCTAGAATGTTGGTCCTCTGGCTCCTGATGACTCCATCATCACTTTTCTGAATTTACAAGTGTTTCCTTTAGGCTTTGAGCTTCTAGATTTGGGGATCTTATTTGACAATGTTCATACTCATGGGTGCAGGTGTAACTGAAGACAGATGTCTGGCCAACAATTCTTTCTGCTGGATGTCCAGAAAAAAAATTGCTTTTAATTGCCCTCAGCAGGAAAGACCCCTACTGGAGATTTATTTTCATCATTCATTCTCTTCTCAAAATAAGCCTACCACATCCTACATCCAAGTGTCCTACCCAGTGAAGCCTTTCTCATTTGCCCTGAATGTTGGCACATGGTTTACACTTTCTGATGTTCTGTTTAAGTTCCTTATTCTCTCCTTTGCTCTGAATATTGGCATGTGGTTTACACTTTCTTTTTTTTTTTTAAGATTTCTTTTTTTATCTTATTAAATCATAGCTGTGTACAATAATGGATTTATGGGGTACAATGTGCTGGTTTTATATACAATTTAAAATACTTATAACAAACTGGTCAAAATAGTCTTCATTGCACTTTTTAAATTATCAGATATTTATACTGTACACTTAATAGATTTGACATGTACCCTTGTAAAATGCACCATAGGTGTGGTCCAACCAATTACCCTCCCTCCATCCATTTTACCCTGCCCCTTCCCTCCCCCTTTTCTTTCTCCCTCACTTTAGGCTGTAGTTGGGTTATAGCTTTCATATGGAAGTGTGGGTGGTTACATATTGGTTTAATAGTAAGGCTGAGTACATTGGATACTTTTTCTTCCATTCTTGAGATACTTTGCTAAGAAGAATATGTTCCAGCTCCATCCATGTAAACACAAAAGAGGTAAAGATGGAGACTTTACCTCTATAATCTTTTTTCTAATACATTGCCTGCATGCCCTGTGTTT
>CAUYON010162427.1:0-19418 GCA_963573935.1 Arctocebus calabarensis | reverse complement strand
TCAAGCTGTCACTCTGGATAGAGTGCTGTGGCATCACAGCTCACAGCAACCTCCAACTCCTGGGCTCAAGCGAGTCTCCTGCCTCTGCCTCCCAAGTAGCTGGGACTACAGACGCCCGCCACAACACCCGGCCATTTTTCGGTTGCAGCCATCATTGTTGTTTGGCAGGTCCTGGCTGGATTTGAACCTGCTAGCTCAGGTGTACGTGGCTGGCACCTTAGCCTGTTGAGCCACAGGCGCCGAGTTCAGAGTTGTATTTGTTTAGTGTCCTAGCCATCACTTCATATTATCGTGTTTTTTTTAAATGGTAACTTCTCTGCGATGTGTTTTCTCTAATTGTGATTTTATTTTACATTTCTCTGAAGAATGGCTCATTTTCCTGAGCTAATGGGAATTGGGATGTCTTCTTATACAAATTGCCTAAAAGAAACTTTTGTACATGTAAACAAAATTTAACTCATTTTAAAATAGGGTTTTCTTTTCATTATTATAAATGTTAATTATAGGCATTTTGTTTGTTATGTGAATTGTGCATTTTTTCTCACTGTATGAACATTTTCTTTTGACTAGAGAAACAAAATCAATAGGATGTGTGTGTGTGAGATATAAATCTGTGTTTATGTCTAGGCTGAGATGTGCAAGGCAGACTGGCAGCCTGAAGACCCGGGGAACTGATGTTACAAGCTGGAGTCAGAAGTCTGTGTGTGGAAGTGGAATTCCTTGTTCCTTGGAGGGCCTTTAACTGAATAGATGAGACCCATTCATATTATGAAGGGTAATCAGCTGTCCTCAAATTCTACTGATTTAAACATTAAAAGAATGCAAAAAACAAATTCATGGCAACATCTACATTTGTAGCTGACCAAAAACAACGCCTGGCCAAGCTGACACACAAAATGAACCATTCCAAGATTAGAATAGAAAGCAATTGTTGCCAGCTTATAAGGTGACTCTGAAAGCGACAAGCTGATGAAAATAGATTACCGCTTGCATTGCATCTTCAAGGATGGATGGCATTCGAACACTCTGCTTTTAGGGTGTGGGCTAAGGGGAGTATTTCAGGTAAAAGGAGCAAGATAAAGGCAGATAATTGTGGATATATCTGAGGCACATTGATGAATATGAACCAAAAGTATACAAAGGCAGTCTTAGGATGTGAGGGTGCCAAAGCATGACACAGCCAGAATTTGGGAGACGAGTTTGCAGTGATAAGAAATGCAGTGTTTTTCTTTTTGAGTAAGAAAGTGATATTTTCAGATCCTGAAAGATGAGGATGCTTAATATAAATGTGTTTAGATAAAAGGGAGTGAAGAATGTAATTAATAGTATGTAATATGATATGTAATATGATCTATAAGATAATTAACACAATTAGAAATAGAGAAAAACACAATGCTAGAAAGTCAATGAGAGTTTTGTGTATTACTAGTTGTAAATTGGAAGTTAAGTTTTAAAATGTTTTTATTATGTTGTAATTCGTCAGGTGAGTACATTTCAAATAGAAGGAATTATGCAAGCCAAGATATGATGACTTTCTTTTCCTGAAATCCATAAAGGCTTTATTGCACATGAGCATAAGGTTTCCCTTCCTTATTAAAAAGTTCAATAATGTGCTCAATATGCATTTTTTTTGTTTGTTTTTTGAGACAGAGCCTCAAGCTGTCACCCTGGATAGAGTGCTGTACCATCACAGCTCACAGCAACCTCCAATTCCTGGTCTCAAGCGAGTCTCCTGCCTCCGCCTCCCAAGTAACTGGGGCCACAGGCGCCCGCCACAACGCCCGGCCATTTTTTGGTTGCAGCCATCATTATGTGGTGACCAGGGCTGGATTCGAACCTGCCGGCTCAGGTGTACGTGGCTGGGCCTTAGCCCGTTGAGCCACAGGCACTGAGACAATATGCACTCTTTTTTCTGCCAAGTTCATTATAGGAAACGCAACTGCAAGAAAACTTCGGGGATTGGCTGTGTGTGTGAAGTCATTATGTGCAGCAAATATCAGTTGGGATTTAACGTAGGCAAACACTAGCAAGGCCAGCTTGCCTTCCCCTTGTGTACTCTGACAACCCCCTCCTGGATGGCACCAGGCCCGGGGTGGGGAGCCTTAGACCTGAAAGCCTTAAAGTCACCCTTTGAGTTCAAACTTTACAGAACAAATCCTTTCATTTTTATTAATACTTTTTTTGTTTTTTATAATTTTCTTTTATTTTGAAAATAAACATATTTAAAATACCAAAGAATAAAATAAGTTTTAGTGAAATAGTCCTCCTATTTTGACTGGCATAACTAGAACATTAGTAAGTTGTAAGGACTAAACCAATAGTGCTATGCTCATGATTTAGTTCTAACTTCCCCTGCCTGACCATCACCACTACCGCATGAGGCTGGGTGGTAAGAATTTACGGGAGTCAGGTGCCTCAGACTGTAATCAGCTCTTGACAACAGTGCACTGTGTTTCTGTTTGGAGTGGAATTTGGGAACAGTTGGATGCACGTTAACAGTATGTTTTAATTCTGTGTGCTTACCAGGCCATCATGTCAAAGACCAAGAGAAAACTGAAGGAAAAAAAAGATTTTGTAGTGAAGATTGGGAATTGCAATATTATCTTGTTTCTGCTAAAGATAAGATGACTTGCTTGCTTTGTGATACTGCAATAGCAACATTAAGGAAATTCAATGCTCACCAGCGTTAGGACCACAAATATTTTAAATTAGAGGGAAAAGTGCAAAAGACTGTATTGAAGACATTAAAAGATGAAAAGCAAAAGCAAAGCCATTTCTTTCAAGCAGCAATAAGACCTGGAAACAATGCCACTAAAGCAACTTATAAAATACCTTAACGTACTTGAAAGAACGAGAAGCCACTCAGAGACGTAGAAATTGTGAAGGAGTGCGTTGTTGAAGTTGTAGGATGCCTAGATCCCGTAAACTTTCAAGGTTCAAACAACTGCCTCTCTCAAGGAGAACTGATCAGCAGTATGAATTAGCCTTCAAATTAACAGAACAACTCCATGCAGTACTTCAAAAGAAAAAAATATATTAGTCAACGACTTTGGATAAATCACTGATATTACTGACTCAGCACAGGTTTTACGCACCATTCAAATCAGAACAGAAGGTTTTCTTTGCTAGGAACAGTTACCTGGTCTGGCCACTCTTGTGGACAAAACTGAGGGAATATATATCTTCAATGAGTTTCAAGATAGATGTTGTGAAGTTGGGCTGAATTTGGTAAATTTCTTGAATATATGTACAGACGGTACACCTGTCATGACAGGAAAACATGAAAGGTTTATTGCACACATTAAAAAAAGTATTAGCAGATCCAGAAACTCTCATTTCTTTTCTTGGTATCTCGCGTCTGCAAAATCTCTGTGTCAAAGCCACTACTGATATTTTAGTGACACTCTACAAGAAGCTATAAGTATTTTTTATATTTGTCCAAATGTAATATGGGGTGGTTGGTTTCATAACATGCTAGAGTTTCACTTGAGGTATTCCATGTGGATTAGCAGTATTCTAAAACGTGTTGGCTATCACGAGGACAGGTGTTAGCGAAAATTCTATCTCTGTGAGAAAAGACACTTCAATTTTATGAAGAACAAAACGGGTAAAGTGAATTACTGAAAGATTTCTATAGGAATGCAACAATTCTGTGTGACATCATATCAAATCAATATGACCTGAATATTTCTTGCAAAGTAAAAACTAAGTCTGTTATGATATGTGGGAAAGAATCCAAGCATTTCCAAAAAAGACATCTGTTTTCAAGATCCTTCTTCAAAAGGAAATTGAGGATGAACATTTTCCCCAATTAGCAAAGATCATTGAAGAGTAAGATGTTATATGTGAATCCTCTCAAGTATCTGCAGGTGTTACAAACCTATTACTTGGAGAATACAACGAAAGGTTCACTGACTTTCAGAGTCACGACTGCACAGTCAAATCAGTATTTCAGTCTCAGCTAGGTAATATCACCAAGGCACTTAAAAAGCTACAGAAGGAATTGATTGACCTCTCTGTAGATGAAATTTCAAAATCATTGATGCTAAGAAATATCCAGTCGAAATATGGAAAAACATAGCACATTACTCATACCTTCCACAACATGCCCCCCAAAATGCTTTCCTGCTTTTCAAGCACTTATTGCTATAAATCTACATTCGTCTACCCTAAACCAAATCAAGATGTCCTGAAGGTCCCAAATAACTGACAGCCACCTAGAGGATCAACAGAAACTGCAGACCTCCATGCTGCAACCAAACGGGCAAATGCCTTCCAGCAAAAAGCCAACACAACGAAATCATTAAAAGGTTAACTTGAAAATTAACAGTTTCATTTCTTGAAATTATTAAGTCTGTAGTAGTTAGAATTTTACAAAATAATGTATGTATTTAAGCACATCTAATTGAAGCTTCTTGAATGCACTTGATTTGATCCTAGCTAATTTAATTCCACCTACCAACATGAAAAGTTTCCCTGGCCCTGGTCAAGACCAACAGCCGCGTGAGCACAAGGAGGTTGTCCTGTGAAATTCCATTATGAACTGATGTCTTCACCCCTTCGACATTTCATATCACTAGACCTGAATCCTGAATCTGGAATCTTTTTTTCTTTTGTCCTTCAAATCTAATCTAAATGTCCTTTGCCCCATTTATCAATTGAGCTTTTATTGCTATGAAACCATAGCAAATGCATAAATTCTGCATGCTGAACACTGTTCACTATGAAAGAAGAATTTATGGGTCATGCTTTATGAGAAAGGGTATTCCATATGTATTTTCTAGGAAGAAAGGTATTATTATGTGAATATAAACTAGCACCACCTATAAAGTTCATAACTATGATGTTTTTATGATTTTTAGTTACTTGAAAAAAATTTTAAATTTTACCCTAAATATTTTTTATTTTTTTTTATTTTTTATTTTTTTTATTTTTTGGCCGGGGCTGGGATTGAACCCACCACCTCTGGCATATGGGACCAGTGTGCTACTCCTTTGAGCCACAGGTGCCACCCTGCCCTAAATATTTAAGTAATTTTTTGTTTTATTGTGCCTTTTCATACATTTTAAAAATTGATCTGAATCTTAAACACATGGAACACACCCTCTCAGAGAGGCAAAAAACAAACTATATAGAACATAAAATAATCATTCTCGCTTCTTGGGAGTAGTCATTCATCTGATTTTTAAAATAACATTTCCTATGTTTTTATTATTTCCCACAAAATGTATTATGAAAATATTTTATTTGCTTTGAATGTTTTCAAAATCCACACTAGTGAGAGCATATGAAGTGTATGCTCTGACTTGCTCTCACTCAGTTTTAGGTCTTGAAATCCATCGACGCTGACATGGATGGTTGTGTAATATCTCGTTTTTGAAAAGCCACAACCGTCCTGCTCTTTTTGCCAGTGGATGTCTGAGTTGTTTCCTATTTTTAGCTACTATAAGTAGTGGTACAAAATGTGTACAAATGCCTTTGCACAAGCAGTAATTATTTAAGAAGTACAGTAAAACTTGCCATATACCATGTGCTACTCAAGTTCACCAGGTAACTCATCACTTTGTCAAAGTGTTTTTGGAGATTGACTCCCCCGGCAGAGGTGGCCCATCCTTCTGCCTCCTCCTACACTCACCAGACATTTAGATTTTGGCCCATAACTTGGGTGCAAAATAGTATCTCCTCAGAGTTGGAACCTGCTTTTCTCCCAGCTATATTGACAATAAGCGTCTTGTCCTGTATGTATTGACAATCTGTGCTTCCCGCTATATGAAACACTTTCTCATATAGTTTCCTATTTTCCCTTTGATTTGTTTGAATTATCCTTATCAATTTTTAGATGTTTATACACTTGTAAAGAACAATTCTTTTTGTAAACAATATATTTGGCAAATGTTTCCTCACTTTGTGGCTTTTTTTCTCTATGTGGTATCATTTTTGGCTGAGTAATGCATTGCATACAATAAAATTAAGCCATTTCAAGTGCAAAGCTGAAAGAATTTTGATAACTACAAACACCCAAACAACCTTGTAATCGCTTATATTTAGCATAATTATTTCTATGTTGACGTATAAAGCTACCATCTCACCGTTTGGTGCGTATTTTTCCCATCAATTCTTTGTTCTCTTTTCTTCCTTTTCTGCTTTGCTTAGCTATTTTTATGATTCCATTTTTCCTCTTTCTGGTGTCTTAGCTATAGCTTTTTAAATCCAGTGATTGCTTTGGGACTCATCACACCTCATTGACTCATGACAGTCAAGTTTGAAGGGAGCACACCGCTTCACATGTAACATAAGAACCTTACGATAGTTAATTTCCATTGCCCATCCTGAAATTTATACGGTTGTTATCACATATTTGCCATTTATAGGCATTTAAATCCTCATAATATATTATTTACTTGCAGGGTTACTATTTTCAGCACTTTTCATTTATTTGTGTAGATGTGCATATTTATTTTGAGGATATTGATTAGAAATATCATGATATTATTTACCAGAGGACATAAACCATGTTGTTGTGCCTTCTCTTTTCTTCTCTTTTTTGTCTTTTTTCTTGCCTCCTTGATTTTTCATTATATTATTTTACTGGCTGTTATATAGAAATTACCTAGCATGTCTATTTTAATAATGTCTTGAGTTATGCACTGTCTTTATTTTCCTTACACATGGGGTTTTCTAATCTCATACACCTTTCAAGATAGTTAAAATTTAATCACCTTATGGGTATAGGAGAAAGAAGATTGGCTACAAAACCAGACCATCCCAACTTTCATACTAGTTACATCTGTTCTTGTCTAGAAACGTTGGTAAATAATACACCTTCTTTGAGCTTTATCTTCTGATATGTAAAATAGGAACATAATATTAAATTGTGTAAGGAAAAAAATTGGGCTAAAAGACATACAGTAGGCATTCAATAAATATTAATGACTCTTCTTCCTACAAAATTTAATCAGGCAGATTTTAATAAGGGAATTGCATCCACTCAGGCAGAATACTTGAGATAATGTGGAAGCACATTTCTACCAACCTGTCTCATTGGCTTTACTGTGAGCCTAACACCTTGTGTGTGTGTGTGTGTGTGTGTGTATGTGTAGGTAGAGCGGGATATAAAGCCAATGTCCCTTTAGCATGGGGGTGATACGCTATGCTCTAGTGAGCAGCCAGACTTGGAGTTAGGGACAGAATCATGGACTTAACTCTAACACTATCTTTATTTGTTCAACTATAACATTCATCAAATCCTTTGATTTCAATGAGCCTCACTCAGGTTTTTTTTTTTTTTGCAGTTTTTGACTGGGGCTGGGTTTGAACCTGCCACCTCTGGCATATGGGGCTGGTGCCCTACTCCTTTGAGCCACAGACGCTACCCTTCACTCAGTTTCTTAATCTCTGAAATGCAGAGGACGATAACACCTTTAATGTAATGTGAATTTCTTTCTTTTCTCTATTTTTTCTTTTTTTGAGACAGAGTCTCAAATCCAGTGATTGCTTTGGGACTCATCACACCTCATTGACTCATGACAGTTACCCTGTTGCCCTGGGTAGAGTGCTGTAGAGTCATAGTTCACAGCAACCTCAAACTGTTGGGCTTAAGTAATCTTCCTGCCTCAGCCTTCCAAGTAGATGGTACTACAGGCACCAGCCACAATGCCCAGCTAATTTTTTTATTTCTAGTAGAGATGGGGTCTATCTCTTGCTCCAGCTGATCTCCAACTCCTGAGCTGAAGCAATCCACTGCCTTAGCCTCCCAAAGTGCTAGGATTATGGTGTGAGCCACTGTGCCTGGCTCATATAATGTGAATTTCTGCATTTTTAAGACTCTCTGATTTTATAATTGGGAAAGTAAACTATGTATTTATTTGTATATGAATAAAAGGATAAACTGGCATAGCATTTTACTTTATAATATAATCACACAGATAATTTTAGAAGTGCAGTTACTATGAAGGGAATATTGTCAATAAATAATGACTGGGTGGTTTTTGGTTGAAATGGGTAGCTTCTTCGGGAGCAGTAATAAAGACCACATGACTGTCCTCTGGTTTCTTACAGAGCTGAGTTTCGCTGATGTACGTTCCTGTGCTGTGAAATTGTACCTTTTAAACTGAGAGCCACACTTTGGTGTGTTTGGTATTTCTCTTCTGCACGCTGCCACACTCACTGCTGCTCATAGCGCCCTTTGCACTGCAGGGCACTTGGCCACTGCTTCCTCTAACGAAGCTTTGGACGCTGTGGAAGTCTATTGATTTCCTTTAGAGTTGGGGGTTCAATATCATCATTGAACCAACTCATGATTATTGCTGCAAATTAGCAATAATGAACCAAACTATGCTGTTACCAGTTGACCGAATGATTATGACATTTTTTAACATCAAAGTAAAACTAATTTACCTACTTCTGCTTGTTAAAAAAAAAAACAACCCTGTTTGAACATCTCGTTTTAATGGAAGTGGTGCCAATTTCCTCCGACTCCCTTGTTCTTATAGTATGACATGGGATAAATTATTAATGTACTAGAAGAAATGTAATATTTACCACCTTTCTTTGGTATCTCTAACTTTTCAACCAAGCGTATATTGTTTTACGTCTTATTTCATGGCTAATAACAATTAAACTAATAATTACTATATCATTGAATGAACCAGTGAATATAGAGAACTGTCACTGTTCAATTTTTTTGCAATTTTTGGCCGGGGTTGGGTTTGAACCTGCCACCTCCAGCATATGGGGCCAGTGCCCTACTCCTTTGAGCCACAGGCACTGCCCCAGTGTTCAATTTTTGCGTACAAAACTAATCCTATTTATTCCCGAAAACATCACTAGTACTTCTTTCCCATCGCTCACATCTGCACTACTTTTCACTTCTTGGAATAAGGATTCCAACTTTACTACTGAAGTGGGATGAGATTTTGGAATTTGCTTCACCACTTGAGCTTTTTTATTCCGCTCACCTTTGCACATGTGGAAGCGCAGACCACACATCTCCTGGGTTCCTGTGACTCTTGACCTCCCAGCCACCTTTCGCCACCTCCCTCTCTGCGATCGCACTTTCTGGATCTCCCCACCAAGTTGCTCTCTTTACCTCCTCCAACAGTCTTTTCATGTTGACATTTCTTTGGATTTTACAATCAGCTGTCGTCTTTTCCCTCTAAATTCTTGGCAGCATCACCTTCTTCCCCAGCCTCAGCGATGTCTCCAAGCTAGTCCCTTCTTTTCAACCTTGCCTTTTCCTTCCAGACTTCTCTGGGCAGGTGCCTCTCAGACGTTTCCACGTCAACGTCCCCCAGATGATGGAGGCGCACTTTATTAAAGAAAGAATCCGGTCGTCATCTGTTCAAGCGTCACTCCTGTGACACACGACGCCTTGGCAATGAGCACCGCTAAATACCCTCCAGCCCCTAAGAGATAAATGCATACAGCAGTTGCCTTCTCTCCTGCAACTTCTAATCAGCTTGGCTGGTTACTCAAGTTAGACAAGTTAGTTGGTTGGCTAAGTCCACTTTACACAGACCCGCTGTATCAGCACCTGCTCAGGATTGATCACCACGCTCCTGACTCTTCCTTGGTTCTGTATTCATTCATTCACTCACAAGTATGGATAGAGAGCTGAGAGCATGCCCAGTATTAGTGAGGGGTCGAGGTAGAGAAGATTTTTAGCTGTCTGAGGGAGGAGGAGTTTTAGACAAGTAAACACATACTTACACAGCATAAGTTCTGGGTAGAGATATACGTAGGACAGCACTGGCTCAAGTGTGGCTAATCCCACAGCTGACTAAGGGAGTGAGGTCTGAGTGGAGATCTGAGTTATTTCCAAACACTGGGGAAACTGCAGGTGATTAAGAATGGCTGGAACACAGAGCTGCAGAGAATAGTGGGAGGGGACAGAATTTAGAGGGTGGCCAGGACCACATGAAGAATGTCTTCTCCCCTGGGCCAAACAATTTAGAGTTATCTAAAAGCAGATGAAGAGCCCCTGAGAGAACGTACCAAACAAGATTGACGCCATCCATCCCTATCTCTTTACAGTGCCCATTCCAACAGTTGTCTGGGGCATCATTTAGTGGGGAGGGAGTTTAAGGGTACAGGAAGAGTCAGGTGCAGTGGTTCACACCTGTAATCCCAGCACTCTGGGAAGCCAAGGAAGGTGGAACTCCTGAGCTCAGGAGTTGGAGACCAGCCTGAGCAAGAGTGAGACCCTGTCTCTACTAAAAAAAAAAAATAGCCAGGAATTGTGGCATGTGCTGGCTGTCCCAGCTACTCAGGAGGCTGAGGCAAGAGGATCTCTTGAGCCCAAGAGTTTGAGGTTGCTGTGAGCTGTGACACCATGGCACTGTATGGAGGGTGACACAGTAAGAACCTGTCTCAAAAAAAAAAAAAATACACACACACACCTAAACATATGTAGGTTGAAATATTCTGGGGCTTGCCACAATAATTTTAAAAGCAGAAGAATGGTAGGACTAA
Source organism: Arctocebus calabarensis (assembly GCA_963573935.1). Classification (NCBI taxonomy): domain Eukaryota; kingdom Metazoa; phylum Chordata; class Mammalia; order Primates; family Lorisidae; genus Arctocebus; species Arctocebus calabarensis. Next base: position 8,948 of record CAUYON010162427.1, on the reverse strand, counting down.
GAGAAGGCTTTGAGGTGTAGCAGGCAGATTGAAGATTGGGAACTGGGTATGTAATTAAACGTCAATTCATTCAATGTAAGGCATACTTTTGAAGGCACAGGTAAGACTGGAGGCTTGATTAATTATGTGGACAGTGGTGCCTTTGATTGAGGAAACCAAAGTAGAAGAAGGTGAAGATTTGAGGGAAATAATAAATTGAATTTTGAGCATTTTTATTTCAAGAGGTTTTTGCTTTGGTCAGAGAAAACTCCCAACAGCTTATAAGATCAGGACGCTAGAGAGCTCTGTGGTGAACCTAGAAATTTGGGAGTTATGAGGCACTGGTGTAGATGTGCTACTGGGGGCCATGAGAATGGGTGATATTTTTCAGAGTTTAACATCCTAGTCTTACCAACCGTTCTCTGCCCCAACTCAGTTTAAGGGACGTCCAACCTTTCAGCTTCTGTGCTTCACATTGGAAGAAAAAGGCTTGTCTTGGGCCACATTTCAATATACAAACACTAATGAAAGCTGATGAGCAAAGGAAAAGGTCCATGCATAATTTCCCTGACACCACACATAAGCCAGAAAGTTCTCACATAATCCACATGCAGCATGGAGGCAGCAGGATACTGGCACCCTCTTCCTAAGGTGATGGCTGTATATTCTATTCCATCATGCTGTTCCAGACAGGCCTCATGAAGTTATGGGGATGGACTGAAATTTGAGTCTCTTAACTCAACATTCAAAGCGTCTCACCACTGGGCCCATATCAATTCTCATCTCTTGCAAAAGGCAACCCTGAATCTTTGCATACGGAATCCATCACTCTCTCTTCTTTTTTGTGACTGTGGGAGTACGTAACAGCAACAGCAGCAATTCTACAATCCCTGTTGTACTGCAATGTATTTAATTGTGTTTGTTTCATCACAATGGAGCTATGAAAGTTTCACCTGAGTGCAGTGTTTGCACTTAACAAATGAATTTATTTGGGGGAATTAATCGCAAATTTTATTCTCTCCATGCCAATTGTTCTAAAAATTGAATTCCATTTCTCATTTTGAATCGCAGAAATTTTAAAGAGATCCTTTAGTTCTAACAGCTCATTTTTCCAGGAAAAAAACCAAGGCCAAAAGTTATTTGCTCCACATTGTGAAGCAATTATTAGCAAAGCAGATGTGAACACCAGCTCTCGGTGTGATACTAAACTGAAATGAGCATTACGTGCACTCACATGATTAATGTGACTTTGGTGAAATCCATGTTGAAGGTTGCCAGATAAATAAAACATACACAAAAATGTTGATGGAAATGTTTCAACTAGAAATTTACTGACACGAGCAGTCTATAAATAAAATGTGTTGTATTTATACACACACATCGCTCACCACACACATGCATTTCATGATAATCAACACGGCATACAATAGCTTATTGGTTAGGAAAATATATTTTTTCTGATTTTTAATAATGGGACTTTGGTGCAGTACCCATAGCTCAGTGGTTAGGGCACCGGCCACATACACCAGGGCTGGAAGGTTCAAATCCAGCCCAAGCCAGCTAAACAACAATGACAACTACAACAAAAGAATAGCTGAACATTGGTGAGCACCTATAGTCCCAGCTACTTGGGAGACAGAGGTAAGAAAATCACTTAAGCACAAGAGTTTGAGGTTGCTGTGAGCCGTGACGCCACAGCACTCTACCGAGGGTGATATAGTGAGACTTTGTGTCAAAAAAAAAAAGGTCTTATAGCTGCATTTCAACATTCCTGGTCTCATCTGGCATCTTTAAAATATCTCCCTTAAAATTGCATGATCTTACGTTCTCAAGTAATTGACCAAGGTCAACTACAGCTGCCCAGCACTGATGATGAAATTAGCTCTGAAACTAGAGAATTTACCTTCATAAACAGCTTTTTCTACTACTATGGGAAAATATATTGTTATATTTATTTAAAGAAAATCTTATTTAAAAATAAATCTATAGTTTAGATCCCTTAGAAAAGATCATGATATCTTGAAAAACCATATTTACCTACTACTCACAGTCTTCTACCTGGAAATGATATTTTAGAATTCCAATACACACTGGGCATCATTCTGAATCAGGACCTTTGTGCTGGATGCCCTTCAAAGTATCCAAGATAATGTTAACATGGAGAGTGATTTTTCATTAAATTTACCAGCCAATGTACTTATATGTATATGCAGAGCAATGCTCCCCTTCTTAAAGAATAACTTGCTAGTTCCATTTACATATTTATAAATGTTATAGGCTTTAAGTTTTAAACTACACAATTTGTAATTTATACCAGAGAGCTTGACACCATCTTCTGAGAAAGAAAAAATTCTTATTTTAATGTGACTTTAACTTCATGGACCCCACAGTCATTTTAAATTTTGCAAAAACAGCAAATGAGTTGCTGTTTTTAGTTTTCCCTCGGGCAGCCCCTATCTGTACTTGTGCTGGACACAAGTTTTGTGTAGGTGGCCGGTAATCCATTAGTGGTGAGGGTCAGCATCGAGACTTCACTGCCGACTAGTAACAGAGAAGAAGGTAATTATCTGGGTAACAGGAAAAATAAAATCAGACTCAAATTATCAAAGTGATTGCTTTGTTTGGAAGGGAAGACCTGACCGGCGTAAAAATGAGAGGTTAAGTTATACAAGGAGATTGAATGACAAGGCTGCTGCTGGTCAGCCAGGTCAACGGTTACACTGTGCTAACAAGGGCAAGGGCTCAGATCGAATCCCCAAGTGGGTGGCTAACTTTGCTTTGATCTGTGGCCACAGAGTTTCACCTTTCATTTCTGCTGTTTCTGAATACACTTATTAGAGAAAGCAATTCTTAGGAAATCTATAGCAAATCTATAGGAAAAGAATTACAATTATTTACAGAGATGTATAGAGAGAAAATTGGAGAAAATGATAACTTATAATATTAACGTGAGAAGTTTGGAAATAAATTATAAAGTCATTCAATGGCAAATAACAGCTTCTCCCATAAAAGTACCGTCTGATGGTTCTTCATTCAGTTCTCTGATAGGACCCCAGTAGAGTATGGCACTGGTTTAAAGATGTATGTTGTTATAGCTAGGATTTTACATTTTCTTTCAAATACACCAACTTGTCCTCCTTTGTTAAAGTTAGGCAAATAATACAGACTGGTATTCTGTTAACCAAATCAATTAGTAAATTGTTCACACAAAATGCTGCAAACTTTTATCTCGCCAATAGCTAAGGGCATAGTTCAGCTGTTGCTCTCACAGGAAGTAGGCTGGGGGTTTTACTGTTCACAGAGGATGCAATGAAGGGTTTGCAAACTATCTGTGCCTCTAAGGGTTATCCTTGGTTTCTGCTTTTAGAAAGAGTATTCAAAGGTGGGCCTTGCCTGTGGCTCAAAGGAGTAGGGCGTAGGGCCTATATGCCGGAGGTGGTAGGTTCAAACCCAGCCCTGGCTAAAAACTGCAACAATAACAACAAAAAGGTACAGCTTTTCTTATAACATGTATTTAGCTCATTCTTGAGCTTATTATCCTAACTGTAATTTTCCTTTGCTCTAATTACATCTATTTTCCCTAGACTACTGTAAATGTTTCTGTACGTTGCTACTAATTGTTTCCGAGTGCGGTAAGCTGATTAAACCTAATTGAATAAATGAGTTAAAACTAAGAAGAAAAGTAACTACAGACACAATGCCTTTAGGACTTGTTTTTCCATCCTTCTTTTTCCTTCTCATTCTCTGAAATTCCAGGAAAAAGCATGAATACTTACTACATAAAATGCATTGCAAAACGCCTTGGAAAGAATCTTGCAAATACATTGAAATTAAAAGAGGCTAAACCAGCTGAAAGGCAGTGTTATTATTCCTGCTTCTCAGAGAATCACAACACAACTCTGAATAACGATAGATCAATTCACCCCACTGGTCCTTGGATACATGTTTATAATAATTAATATTTTTGACAATGAGACAATTAGGATAAAGTGCTATTTTGTTTTCCTACCAGCTAATAATCATTTACAGATCACTAAAAACCATGCGGATATATGTTTAGGATTTTATAAGATATCAAAACATTATGCCCTGAATGAAATGAATTGCAGCAAACCCACCAATGAATAAATTTGTGCTGGGACCATGGGCATTTGAAAATAAAATATGTATTATGTCCAAAATAAATTTGGGATTTATGAGGAAGGAAAATCAATTAACTGAAGAATTCTAGATAATTTTCAGCTAAAACATTAAAGATGGACATGGTGGTTCATGTCTATAATCCTAGCCCTCTGGGATGCCTAGGCAGCTGAACTGCCTGAGCTCACAGGTTTGAGAGCAGTCTGAGCCGGAGCAAGACTTCATCTCTTAAAAAAAAAATAGCCAGGCATTGTGGCAGGTGCCTGTAGTCACAGCTACTTGGGAGGCTGAGACAAGAGGATCACCCTGGCCCTAGAGTTGGAGGTTTTGCTTTGAGCTATGATGCCACAGCCCTCCACTGATGGTGACAAAGTGAGACTCTGTCTCAAAAAATAAAAAAAACTCCATTGAAAATGAAAGCCCACCCTAATACAGTAATTATATCTTGGCCACCATACAGACCACCACAACATTATTATCAGAAATGTCATCAGTGGCAGTGACATCAATTAACCGTATCTTTATAACTTCGTAATTTCATTGAAGCCTGTCCTCTGCCTCTTTGCACATGACCACTGCTTTGCATGAAGCCTACATCTGATTCTGTCTGGACTTTCCAACTTCTTTGCTCAATGTTCTCTAAAAGCCTTTGTCCCCAGTTTGCTTCCCAAAGTTGACATCCGACTGGCACCTTCTCTGTTAACAAGCAGCAGCAGTAGTGGCAACAAGTAAAAGTCTTTACTTTACTTCCAGAATAAAATACCAATGCTTTAGCTTATAATATTTAACATCCTCTAATGCAATATTTAACATCCTCCAATGCAACTCTATCAAATAAAATGAGTGGCTATAGGCACAACTTCTGTCAGCATACAGTAATAATAATCAGGTCTGATGCTAAGAAGACAAAAATTTAAAAAAACTCCACTATGGATTGTGATAGGATCAAGGAAACTAAAAAGTGCTGGCCAAAAGCGAGTGGCCTGAGTGCAGGAAACGTTTCTATGAGAATTCAACCTTAAAACTTGGCCTAATGCATGGAGCCAAGTAAACTTGGATAAGGTGAAGTGATAAGGAAAAGGTTTACTAAAAGTTCCTTCTAGTAAAAGGAACAGTGCTTTCAAGGGGATCTGGCCGGAAACAGTACCGTGTGCTCAAGAAAGTAACAAAGTTGGTCTTGTTGCCCAACAGGGAAGATCGGGGACGAGAACCCAGAGGAACAACAGGGAAGGTCAGGGGACAAGAACTCAGAGCAGCCATTGGGATCAGCCTGGGGCTGGACAGTGCCGTGCAGGGCACTGTGGAAGTGAGGCAGGTTTCCAGCTGACAGGGGAGAAAGGTGGTATGTAATTGCTTCTTAAAAGTTTGCTGAAGTACTGAGCAGGGATTGACCTTCCCTGACCACACTCCATTTCTTCCAGGACAGAATTGATGGCCCCTCAGGCTTCAGCAGAGGCAAATGGGTGTCGTGCGTGGGTTTGAGAGATCTTTGGTCGGGAGAATTGGCAGTGTGACCGAAAAAAGGGCACAGCTGGAAGAGATTTCCGTGAGGAGGATTATTCATTCATTCAGTTCTGCTAGGTTTCACGCACCACTGAGATGTCCACTGGTTTATTCTGGCAAATACGAGTTTGAGGATCAGGCACAAGTTGGGAAAGAAGATGGCACATTTTGGGAATGTCCACGTTTAGACAACAGTTGAAGCCTGGACACTGTGTCCACTGTGTTTAGACAACACTGAAGCCTGGAAAATGTGGTCATTACCTCAGAGAGAATGTAAAGGTGAAGCCTGGATAATGTGGTCATTACCTCAGAGAGAATGTAGAGGTGGAGCCTGGATAATGTGGTCATTACCTCAGAGAGAATGTAGAGGTGAAGCCTGGATAATGTGGTCATTACCTCAGAGAGAATGTAGAGGTGAAGCCTGGATAATGTGGTCATTACCTCAGAGAGAATGTAGAGGTGGAGCCTGGATAATGTGGTCATTACCTCAGAGAGAACGTAGAGGTGGAGCCTGGATAATGTGGTCATTACCTCAGAGAGAATGTAAAGGTGAAGCCTGGAAAATGTGGTCATTACCTCAGAGAGAATGTAGAAGTGAAGCCTGGATAATGTGGTCATTACCTCAGAGAGAACGTAGAGGTGAAGCCTGGATAATGTGGTCATTACCTCAGAGAGAATGTAGAGGTGGAAGAGCTCCGGATCTCAGCTTTGCTTTCAGGGGCTCAAAGTGGCATTTGGGGGCTGCACCTGCCCCATGGCTGGCTTCTGTTTGGCAAGTGGGTCACTATAAAATGGAGCATTCTGATCAGACGTGGAGGGGCCATCCTATCTCTAGTTTCCACAGTTCCCAGCATGGCCAGTCTCATCCCTCTTACCTCTGTGCTTTCTGTCACCTCCCTGGGTCCATGTAGGCACATGGAGTTCAGCCTCTGCTTTGATTCCCATCACCCAGGGGTGCAAATATAGATCACCTAGTGCCTTGCACTTGTTCCAACTCCTGCCTCAAGTCCACTTCAAGACTGAGCTCTACGTATTTTCTCACTGAAGAGTGACTGGTTCCCATCTCTGTCAGAACTTTCTCCATCCTCTATTCCCACATCAGTCTGCCCAGACTCACATTTAATTGCAACTTTTATTCCACATCTTTACATAAATATCCACCCGATATGAGTATTGCACAGAATGGTCAGGGACACGTGCTTATTGCTGTGCATCTTTTGCAGCACTTAGCGTAGCATCAGGCTTGGAAGGTCATCCTGGGCCTACCTGCTGAATTTTGCTGCGTGGACTGAAAATATTAGGACTCTAATATCCAATTTTGTGTTCAGGGAGAAAAAACCTGAGTGATAGGGAATGAGGCATGGACTCTGCATGCCTTCACTTTCCTTCCCCAGAAGGGGAGAATCTGGAACCACATCAGTAGCACCTAAAGGCACTTGGGGACAGAGATATGTTTTATCTTAAAATATTGATATCTAGGCTCTATCTCAGACCTAAGTTGGAATATCCATGGTTATATCCTGGGAATCTGCGTTTTCAATTAGCCTTCTGCTGGGTGATATGGTGCCTGCCTAGTGCTACACCTGCTCCTTACTTTTAGTTTTTCTTGCCTATTTAAAAATCATCCATCTACTCACACCCTATCTGGTTTATGTTCTAATATGCAATTCTTTTCAAAACAGACAAATAATTTTCTCTATTTCCTCCTTTGATAAATGATACACATTTATCCTTGTACATATGACTAAACAATTCATACTAAGGTTTTCAGACTCAATAACCTTTTTCTCCCCAAAAGAGAGATTTAGAAATATAGACCATCTTCTTCTAATTAGCAAGGTAGAAACATTTTCATGCATGGCTTTGAATGAAAAAAATCACCTACAAAGATAAAGGTTTAAAAATAAACAATTCCAATTTCAAGTAATATTCACAAGATGGAAATAGTGGGCTAATTTAGTATTAAGCATGGATGTGAATTCTGTTTCTTCAATTTAAAAACTTTACAAGTCAAACTTTGGTCACAATTTCCTCTTGTGATATGGAGCCAACTTAAGCTAAAAAAACCAAGAAATAGTCTCTCAACTAAAGATAAAAAATGTATACATAATAGTCATAGTGTCTAGTAAGTTGTTTTCCCCAATTAAAAATCTCTGAGACTTCCCCAAAATTCTGCACCATTTTGAGCAGGATTATTCTGGGTCACCCTTTCTAATCTGTGCAGTTGTGCTAGGATTTTGGTGTTTTTTCTCAGGTTTCCAAGGAGTCTCCAGTGAATTGGATAGAGTCTTGTTTGTGTTCCCATGGCTGAAGCCAAATTTGATTGACGAGTGTTTGCAGAGAGCCTTCCATTTGCCCAGGAACTTGGCATAACAAGAATAACAGTCTCTAGCCACAAACATATTTACAAACTCATACAATAAATACAGTGCAAGGAGCTTGCAACTAAGACTATCTAAGGCTGCCGAAGTCTAATTGAATTATCAAGTCCAAGGCATGGACGTGATGAGGACAATATACAACGAAATGAGTTACAATAGATGGAGTTGTCAGTTCTTAGAGGGTTACACCTGACTACATCACTTCTTGCTCCCCTTCCCCTGGACACAGGGGATTGAAGCCGCAGTGAACACTTGGACGGTTCTCTGCATAAGACCTTCAAACAAAGGTTCTTCTAGGCCCACAATACTGACCCACACAAAATGTGAGATAATAAATAGGTATTGTTTAAATGACTAAGTTTTGTGGTTACTTTTCACACAGAAATGTAGCCAAACAATGAGGAATGTAGACCGAGTCAGTAAGATTATACAATGAGGAATATAGACCAAGTCAGTAAGACTACACAATGAGGAACGTAGACCAAGTCAGTAGGACTGCCAATGAGGAATGTAGAAAAAGTCAGTAAGACTGCACAATGAGGAATGCAGACAAAGTCAGTAGGCATGAGGAACGTACACAAAGTCAGTAAGACTGCAGAATGAGGAACGTAGACCAAGTCAGTAGGACTGCACAATGAGGAACGTAGACCAAGCCAGTAAGACTGCGCAATGAGGAACGTAGACAAAATCAGTAAGACTGCACAATGAGGAACATAGACCAAGTCAGTAAGACTGCACAATGAGGAACGTAGACCAACTCAGTAGTACTGCACAAAGAGGACCATAGAAAAACTCAGTAAGACTGTACACTCAGGAACGTAGACCAAGTCAGTAGGACTGCACAATGAGGAACGTAGACCAAGTCTGTAAGACTGCACAATGAGGAACGTAGACAAACTCAGTAAGACTGCACAATGAGGAACATAGACCAAGTCAGTAAGACTG
>CAUYON010162424.1:0-32475 GCA_963573935.1 Arctocebus calabarensis | reverse complement strand
TTGAGACAGAGCCTCAAGCTGTCACCCTGGATAGAGTGCCGTGGCATCACAGCTCACAGCAACCTCCAATTCCTGGGCTCAAGCAAGTCTCTTGCCTCCACCTCCCAAGTAGCTGGGACTATAGGCGCTCGCCACAACGCCCGGCCATTTTTTGGTTGCAGCCGTTATTGTTGTTTTGCGGGCCTGGGCTGGATTCGAACCCGCCAGCTCAGGTGTACGTGGCTGGTGCCTTAGCCTGTTGAGCCACAGGCGCTGAGCCTTGAGCTTAAATTTTTATGTTTTCAATGTTTTCTGCAGCATTTGTATTGCTTAGAGTGGGAAAAGGAAAGATTTTTATGTCTTCTCAGATTATTTTAACGAGAAGTCTCTCTATATAAGTTATTTGGCACAGTGGCTCATGCCTATAATCTCAGCACTCTGGGAGATCGAGGCAAGTGGCTTTCCTGAGCTCCCAAGTTCGAGACCAGCCTGAGCTAGAGTGAGAACCTGTCTCTAAAAATAGCCAGGGTTTCTGGCAGGCGCCTGTAGTTTCAGCTACTCAGGAGGCTGAGGCAAGAGAATCACTTGAGCCCAAGAGTTAGAGGTTGCTGTAAGCTATGATGCCATGGCACTCTACTGGGGGCAACAAAGTGAGACACTGTCTAAAAAAAAAAAAAAAAAAAAAAAAAGAGGCTTTGCGCTTGTAGCACAGTGGTTATGGCACCAGCCACATGCCCTGAGGCTGGTGGGTTTGAGTCAGGCCAGCTGAACAAGAATGACAACTACAACAGGAAAATAGATGCACATTGTGGCGGGTACCTGTAGTCCGAGCTATTTGGGAGCCTAAGGCAAGAGAATCGCTTAAGCCCAAGAGTTTGAGGTTACTGTGAGCTGTGATGCCACAGCACTCAACTGAGGGTGACATAGTAAAACTCTGTTTCAAAAAATATAAAGAAAAGAATAAAAGCCCACTTTCTTCTTAAAAGAACTGGAGAACATATATAAGTATACTTAGCACACTTTTCAGCATAAAATTATTTATTTATTGATTTTTTGAGACAGAGTCTTAGTTTTTCACTCTCTATAGAGTGCTGTGGCGTCATAGCCCACAGCAACCTCCAACCCCTGGGCCCAGGCGACTCTCTTGCCTCAGCCTCCTGAGTAGCTGGGACTGCAGGCGCCCACCACAATGCTTGACTATTTTTTTGTTGCAGGGCTGGGGCCGGGCCTGAACCTGCCACCCTCGGTATATGGGGCCAGCACCCCACTCACTGAGCCAGAGGTGCTACCCGCCAGCATAAAGTTATTTTAAAAACAGGCTCAGTGCCTGTACCTCAGTGGCTAGGGCGCCAGTCATGTACACCAGATCTAGCAGGTTTGAATCCAGCCTGGGTCTGCCAACAATGACAACTACAATCAAAAAATAGCCAAATGTGGCGAGTGCCTGTAGTTCCAGCTACTTGAGAGGCTGAGGCAAGAGAATCCCTTATATTCAAGAGTTTGAGGTTTCTGTGAGCTGTGATACCATGGCACTCTACTGAGATCGACATAGTGAGACTCTGTCTCAAAAAAAAAAGTTATTTAAAAAACAATATAAAAACAGTATAGCTGGGTGGTGCCTGTAGCTCAAAAGAGTAGGGTGCTGGCCCCATATGCCAGAGGTGGAGGGTACAAACCCAGCCCCGGCCAGAAACTGCAAAAAAAAAACCAAACAAACAAACACACACACACATATATATATATACATACACACACAATTTTATATATATATATATATATATAATTAAAAAAACAAACTATAGCTATTAGGAACCATTTTTATTAATATTGTAATAATTTTTTTTTTTGACACAGAGTCTCACTGGTTGCCTGGGTTTGAACCTGCTAGCTCCAATGTATGTGGCTGACGCTCTAGCTGCTGAGCTACAGGTGTTGAGCCTGTAATAATTTTGTGATTCCATTTTTCTTTTTTTAGAGACAGAGTCTCACTTTATCTCCCTCGGTAGAGTGCCGTGATGTCACACAGCTCACAGCAACCTCCAACTCCTGGGCTTAGGTGATTCTCTTGCCTCAGACTCCCGAGTAGCTGGGACTACAGGCGCCCGCCACAATGCCCAGATTTTTGTTATTGTTGTTGTTGCAGTTTGGCCAGGGCCAGATTCGAACCCGCCACCCTTGGTATATGGGGCCGGCGCCCTACTCACTGAGTCACAGGTGCCACCCGATTCCATTTTTCTTATCTTCTAGCTGAATTTCTCTGAAGGTGTGATTGCATTCCAGGGCTGTTGTAAATATGAAATTATTTTTAAAAATTAGTTCTTTAAAAAATGTTTTTTGTTTTTTAAACAGAGTCTCATTTTGTCACCCTCCATAGAGGGCCTTGGCGCCATAGCTTACAGCAACCTCAAACTCTTGAGCTTGAGCAATCCTCTTGCCTCAGCCTCTTGAGCAGCTGAGATTACAGGTGCCTGCCGAAACATTGGCTAGTTTTTCTATTTTTAGTAGAGATGGGAGTCTTACTCTTGCTCAGGCTGGTCTCAAATTTCTGAGCTCAAGCAATCCACCCTCCTTGGACTTCAGAGCACTAGGATTACAGCATGAGGCACTGCTGCTGGCCTGAAAAAGTTATTTTTTTTTAGAGACAGAGTCTCATTTTATTGCCCTTGGTAGAGTGCTGTGGTGTCACAGCTCACAGCAACCTCCAGCTCCTGGGCTTAGGCAATTCTCTTGCCTCAGCCTCACATGTAGCTGCGATTATAGGTGCCTGCCACAATGTCTGGGTATTTTTTGTTGTAGTTTGGCTGGGGCCGGGTTGAAACCGCCACCCTCAGTATATAGCGCCCTACTAACTGAGCCACAGGTGCCGCCCCCTAAAAAAGTTTTTTAAAATAATAAAACAGTATACATTCAGTGTGAAACTGTCAGTTATAGAGGAGCGTATGCAGGGTACAGCAGATTGCTCTGCCTTTGGGAAGTTTAGATTTTAGGCCAAAGCACACAGGTGGGAATTCCAGTGCCCAGAGTTTCTTTTTTTTGGCTGGCACAATATCCTTTTGCCTCAGCCTGCTGAATAGCTGGGACTACAGGCGCCTGCCCCAAGGCCTGGCCATTTTTAGAGTTGGGTTCTTGCTCTGGCTTAGGCTGGTCTCGAGCCTGTGAGCTCAGTCAATCCACCTGCCTTGGTCTCCTAAAGTGCTGATATTACAGGCATGAATCACTTGCCTTGCCCGGCACAATATTTTAAAAAACTGTATGTTTGGCTCGGCGCCTGTGGCTCAATGGTCTAGGGCGCCAGCCACGTACACCTGAGCTGGCAGGTTCGAATCCAGCTCGGGCCGCCAAACAACAATGATGGCTGCAACCAAAAAAAATGGCCGGGCGTTATGGCAGGCGCCTGTGGTCCCAGCTACTTGGGAGGCGGAGGCGGAAGACTCACTTGAGCCCAGGAATTGGAGGTTGCTGTGAACTGCGATGCCACGACACTCTATCCAGAGTGACAGCTTGAGGCTCTGTCTCAAACAAAACAAAACTGTATGTTTAATGACCAGCCTGGGCAATATAGCAAGACCTTGTTTCAAAAACAAAAAATAACAAAAAAAAATAAATTTACAGCTAACATTTAAAAATCCTGATGTTTCATGTACAATTCTGATACCTGAGTTTTCTTTTTTTTTTTTGAGACAGAGCCTCAAGCTGTTGCCCTGGGTAGAGTGCTGTGGCATCACAGCTCACAGCAACCTCCAGCTCCTGGGCTCAAGCGATTCTCCTGCTTCCACCTCCCAAGTAGCTGGGACTGCAGGTCCCTGACACAACGCCTGGCTATTTTTTGTTTGCAGCCATTTGCAGCCATCATTGTTTGGCGGGCCCAGGCTGAATTTGAACCCACCAGCTAAGGTGTACGTGGCTAGTGCTTTAGCCCCTTGAGCCACAGGCACTGACTTCTCTTGAATAAGCAAAGTATCTGACTACTCTGGGCCTCTTTTCCTACACACAGTCTGTCAGCTTGTGGGTTATTGCCCCATGCTTTCTGCCAGTCTCTGAGGCCAAGAGCCACTCACCATTTATTGTTGCACCTCTTACTATTGTTATTTTAGTAATACAGAAATAGTTTTGTATAATTCATTTATCTCTCAAAAGTGGAAAAATAAAAAGATACAGAGAGAAAGCCACATATTATAAGAAAAATGGAAAAGGGACGATTTTGCGGCTTCATTTATTTCCATTAACCTTCTTGCCCTGTGGACATTTCAGTTTTTTTTTTTTTTTTTTTGAGACAGAGCCTCAAGCTGTCGCCCTGGGTAGAGTGTTGTGGCATTACAGCTCACAGCAACCTTCAATTCCTGGGCTCAAGCGAGTCTCCTGCCTCTGCCTCCCAAGTAGCTGGGAGTACAGGCGCCCGCCACAACACCCAGCCATTTTTTGGTTGCAGTCATTGTTGTTTAGCGGGCCTAGGGCTGGATTCGAACCAGCCAGCTCAGGTGTACGTGGCTGGTGCCTTAAGCCACTTGAGCCACAGGCACTGAGCCTAAAATTTGAATTTTGATAATTATTTTCCTTAATACTTTACTGTGAATTAGATGAGAAATTGGAAAACCAATGGAAATGAAAGTGTGCAGTTGGGGCCATCTTGATATATAAAAGTTGGCCAGTTCTTTACAGAGGTATCTATTCTTCCGTGTTAGTGATGCAATCTTGATTTGTGGCTTGGCAAAAGGCTGTGTTCCTCAGCCTCCCTTGCAAGAAGATGGCTGTGCCCTCATCCCTAATGAGGGATGCCTCCTTAAAGGAGTGGTGTCAGGGGGCATGAATTTGAAGAACAGGCCTTTCTTGTTCTTACTGCTAAGCATCAAAGGAGTCTGGAGAAGGCAACTGAAGGCTTTAGGCAACTTCTCTTTAGTTATGATGTTACCAAAGGTAAAACTCTATCTGGAGAGCAATTATTGGAAGCTTCTGGCATCTGCCATCCACACGGCCCCCAGAAGAACAAAATGGCTAAAGTGATCAGATGTGCACAGGGGCAGGTGACATCCATAGCCACTGGACCCCCAAAATGTACTCTGCCCTGGGTTTTACACCTGGGGGGAGACTGGAATCCTTGGGATAAAATGTTGCAGGCATCTTTCCCCAGAGGGAATGAGAACAGAGCCAGGGCTGTTCTCTTTATCTCTAAATATTGCATTCCTAGCATGTTATTTTTGAGTACTACAAGGGAGAAGTAGTACTCAATGGGGTGGGGGGAAGCTGGATTTTAACAGCCTGGGTATTGCAGCGTCTGAAGTGGCTGGCATGAGACCTGTGATTGAAGGGCTGTGCTTTCACATAGTGCAGAGAGTAACTTTTTTTTTTTTGGCCAGGGTTGGGTTTGAATCCGCCACCTCTGGCTTATGGGGCTGGTGCCTACTCCTTAGAGCCACAGGCGCTGCCCAGTAACTGTTTTTTTGAAGTAAGGAGAGAGAAAGAAAGAGAGAGAAAAGGGAATGAGTGATAGGGCCAGAATAGTAAAAATTATTGTTATATTGTTATATCCCGATCAATGTTCAGATCTTCACAGGCCTGACTGGGAAATAAGCTGTGCCAGGTTACTAAATTTGAAACAAGTTCTCCAGGAGAAAACCAATGCTCTGGCAGTTACTTGAAAGCCAGTTTTTATTTGTTAATATAATAGTTCAGCTGGCTCTAGGTACAAAAACTTTTTGACATGGGTCTAAGAGGAGATTTCTAAACGTTCTGGACACTGAGAAATCCTTTCCTAACATTCAAGGGCCATCGAGACTCAACTTAATTCTTTGAGGAACTGTTGTTCTTTGTTTTCCAGCAAATCATAAGCGCTATACCCATATTCTGGCTCATTCAAAGCAATAGATTTTTTGCTCTTGTCAGCACAAGATAAAATTTATTATGACAAACCATGCATAGTCGTAAAGTGTGGAGTTTAAAGCCTTGCCAATAAAAGAGATAAAGAGACGGGACACCATAGTAGCGTCATAGAGCCATAACTGACTTGCTGGGGAATCTGGAGCTGTCGCTTAATCTCTGCGAGCCTTCATTTCCTCATCTGTAGAAGGGGAGAATAGTAATTTCTCTCGCTTTTGTTGTGAGGCCTAAACCAGAAAATATACATTTGGTTTCTACCCATATGTATAGCTCCTAATAATAAGAGCTGGAAAGCGCCTAATAATAAGATTAGCTACAAAGAATGTTTGTACTGAGAAACTTAGTGGGACCAGAGGCTTGTAAACTCCTAGCGAGTCCTCAGAGTAAACTCAAGGCTCTGAAATCTTTTCGGATCTTCAGATTCCCAGGGGAGGGTATGATGTGGGCAAAGACGATTACATTGTTTTTCTCTCTTAGATTTATTTTCCTAGAAGATATTTCTGGAGGAGGATGAGAGCCTTTGTAATTTTCAACCTTTAAAAATCAATTATTCCTGAGTTATTTTTGCGTTTATGAAAAGCCCCAAATTAATTTCTACTGAATTTTCTCCTCTATGATCAAGGAGGAGGTCAGATGGTAAAGAAAACGCTATTCTAACAACACTGGGCATTACCCCTCAGAGTTCTAATTGCCTTAATTCTCTGTAATTCAATTCTGAGAGCTAGCATCTTTTCACACAGTCTCAATTCTTAATATACGCATGAATTACAATACGCTAATATGCAATTCACGTTGCAGGGTTTACATGGCATAATGCTGCCTCAAGAAAAGCCAGAATATCCAGAAGCCCTGCTCCCAAATGTTCTCACTTCCACAACCACAAAGACAAGCCCTCAGAGCACACCAAAGATGAAGTCCGTTTCTCATGGAATACACACAACCTCTCTGCCCCGGCCTCTAGATTTCCTCATGCACCTTAGGAAATCGCGGACAGATAAATTTGAACCAGAGTCTAGAGGTAAACGATGCCACAGTCTATTACCTGAGTCCCTACCTCCCCAAAAGCTTCCACCCCCCTTTTCTTTTTTTTTCCCAAAGAGTACATCTTTGGAAATGGAGAATATTCAGTGAACGGGACTCATAAATCAAATCATTATCATTAATAATCAAAGTGAGACGTCGTGAGAAATAGCAAATTAATCACAGCTGGCAGGTGAAGCCGCTTCCCGCATGTGCTTCCTGCATACTAAAGGGAGCAGAATTTTTCCCAGTGGATTTTATTATTTCATTTATTGTCTTAGTGAACACTGCCCTTTTTGACTGGGAGCTATGTCCAAACCCAAGTTTTCATACTCCTAATATGACTGATTTCGTTTCATAAAACTTGATTTTCAGAACCATTTTTGTTCTGGAAACAAGATGGATTATGATTTGATGTATTCTGGTGAAATTGAAAGAAAAGCCTAAATATATTATCTTCTCTTCTTATGATAGTTTTCTTCATAAGATAAATAACAATAGTTATTGTTATAAACAATAACAATAGGATAAATAACAATAGTTCATGAATTTTGAGATTCTTGTTTCTCCAGAAGAGGGAGGAGAGAAGAATCTTGTTTTTCTTATAAAGTACAATCTACGTTCTTTAAAAGAGAGAAAGTGAGATAATAAAGGTTATATTTCTGTCATGTCACGTAGAAATTCTGGGTTCAAATAATTTTCAGTTGCTGTTGACTTTTGTAATGCCATGCACATTTTAAAAAATAAAATAAATAATATTTGTAATAAATATTAAATAAATAAAAATAAATATCTATATTTAGGATAATATCTATATTGCTTAAAAGTTACTGAATGGTACAAGTACATTAGATAAACTCCATATTTTAGGGTAATGCAAATAAAATATGTGAGGATTAGAAAGAAGTTAAAAATAAAATGTCAAATATATTTAAGAATTGAGCAACATAGTATTTCAGCGAGGCCTCTGTCCTTCCCTTAGACATTCCCTAAGTAAGACAAAGAGAGAAGGAAGGGCGGGCTGAGAGTGCCATTGTCTTTTACTCAGAATCTTTTTCCCTTCCAGGACCATTACCAATTACCTTCAGCTGAATTCAATAACCCTCATCAGTACTCGGGGAGTTTAACTAGAAAGCAACATTAAGGCCCAAATGATGGGGTTTTGTAAATGTAGACTTCTCAAAACCTTTCCAGCAGATTTCTGGACTACTCAGGGGCGTCAGAGTCTATTTCTTTCATATTACTTATATAGAGGTCTTTTCTTCTTTTTGAGAGCCTCTTTATTCGGTAAAAAAGAAAAAAATTAAATGATTGTATAATGCATATCATATTGAGAATGGACAGGAAAGTGGTTTAAAAATAGATCAGTGCATTTTTTTTTCTTTCACATTACACATATTGGTCACTCTTCCCTGTCCATTTTCTAGACATTTTTTCAGTTTCTGTTTCTGGGGTGATTTGTCATTCTCCTTGAATTTCTTTTTCTACTAATCTTCCAGAAGCAGAGTTAGTCATCTGGCATATTAAGATATTTCCTGGGCCTAATGAGATCTGGACTGGGGGATCTTGCTTTCGAGCACATGGGTGCCCTTCAAGGCTTCAAGTCTGAAGGGACAAAAATCCCAACTCTAAGAGACAGAGAATAGTTTTCTCAGCAAATGCGATAGTTTTCTATTTAAATGGCTCATTGTGTTGGTTAACTATGAGAGCTCCTCTTGGGATGGGATCCCTAACTTTAACCATGCAATACTGAAATTTAACAAAAAAGAAAGCAAAGTTGAAAGTCACATCTATGTGTGGGGTTTTACTATTCATATTTTTTTTCCTTTGCATTATTTGACACTTGTGAGAAGCTATGATGTTTCTCTATTCTCATAGGATCTAGAATATTCCCCAGGTGAGAGAGTGCACCGTGTTTCATAATGTCTCCAAATTCAAATAAGTATCAATGAGACATAAGGAAAGCTAGAGAAAGTCACTTCCTGCCTGCTGATGTAGGGGCCAAAAAGATCTAACTTCCAAGGATCACATGGGTAGGTTTCTTGATTGTTAGTATGTTTATTTTTTACCACTCCTGTGAATAAGGAAATAATTCATCAAGAAATTACTAAACAAGATTGCAAACCAGGGGTGAGGAAGAAGCAAACAGATTCCATGGCACGATCCATCAGCAAAGACCATTTTTTCTTCTTTCTTTCTTCTTTTTCTCCTTTTTCCTCCTCTCTCCTTTCACGAACCTCCTTGAGTTTTGTTTTTTGTGAAATAGAAAAGCTGCCACAGAATAACTGTAGTCTTTTGAGGTTTAACTTTTGTGATTTAACTGCATGAATGTAAAAAAGCGCCTCAGCAATAATGCACATTAGTTCCTTCAATAACACGAGGAATATAAAGCGATTTCCTATCTCCTCCAATCAGGAACATTAATTAATCATACGATGAGAAAGCAACGTTTTATTTACCAGTGCAAGAGGCTGCCAAGATCTTTCTGACTTTAATAATTGCACATGCTGTTGAGGAAGGAAAAATTAATTTAGTTATTAAATTGGAGGGGCTTTTTTTTTTCCTTCTTCTCTCATGGTGAAGCTGGAAAGTGGCCAGGCCATAATGTTAATGGTATGAGAGTTAAAAAGCTTTTCCCACCTTCTTTTAAAGAAAAACAAAAAAAAAAGGTGTTGGGAGTGGTATCCACAGCTTGTTACTCATGCATGCAGACAATCAAACCCAGTTTCTATCCCCCCAACTCAGGCACTAATAGGCTTGCAGTGGGACAGGTGTTTGCAAGGACGGTGCACTCCCAAGGTGCGGAGAGACTTCAGCAAGGCCCATGCCATGGTCAATAGCAGTCGTTTGATGGGGACAAAGCAGGTGGTCCTCAAGGTGCAGGGTTGCAGGAGAACAAAGGTCTCAGCGTGGAGCCCATGTGGAAAGGGAAACAGCGTGATTTGCCTCCCCGTCTCCACGCATGTTTACTTCCCTAGCAGAAATGTTTTTCTTGCTCTTTTCCCTTCACTTTCAAATATTATCTCAAGAGCCTCTCCACTCAAAAGTCTTTTTCTGGCTGCCTTAACCGGAAGAAATTTTTTTTTTTTTTTACTGTTTTTACATTATTTTCCTTCTCTCTCTTTTTTATCCTTCTCCCACTGCCCATTTGTTGAACTCACTTTGATTTGTAGCACTTTTCCCAACACGATATTACACCATCTATGCGCTGTGTCTATGTAAACATTGTCTTTTATGTCCTGCTAAACATTTCAAGGGTGGAGATAGGTTCTGACCAATGCCTGCAGTCCTAGGTGTGAAACAGTGGCATTTGCCACGGTGATTGCTAACAAGTCCTTCTTGCCTTTATTTGGAAGGGAAACAACATTTTGTGTGCAGGTGTGGTTACCAGTCCCAACAATTTGTTCATTCTACGCATCCTTTATCAGGTCAATTAATGATCTACTTTCATCTGTAAAATGTTCCAAAATATATTTATGTCTCTAACATTGTGACATAGAAATAAGAGAAAAAAAAGAAGAGAGTTGGGACTCGAGGGGGTGGGAGATCCGTGTATTATTTGTATGGCATTTGTTATATAAAATCTTTAATTTATAGGTCTAGTGCTGGATATAGTTTTAGATTTTCTTTATATTTAACAATTGCTAAGTTAATCGGATTTGAGGGTGACTGTGAAAGGTACCTGCTAATGCGTGGTGAATTAAAAGATACACAGTAAGTTGTTTTGTACGTGTATGTAGATATTTGTATTCATAAAAACTATGTATGGAACCTGACTGGATTTGCCTTCCAAAAAGATAATGTTCAAGGTTATCTTGACAATGATTTTTCAAAGCCAACACATCTTTAAATTTATTTGCATGTCTTAACATTTGGCCATGGTCTGTTACATGTTTTTTTTTTATTATTATTCGATCATAGCTGTGTACATTGATGTAATCGTGGGGTACAATGTGCTGGTTTCATATACAGTCTGAAATATTTTCATCAAACTGGTTAACATAGCCTTCATGGCATTTTCTTAGTTCTTGTGTTAAGACCTTTACATGTTTAACAAGGTCATTCCAAATTGATTTCAGCTCCCCAACTTCATTAGAGCATCTGTTGTTACCTCTTACTGAATTGGCAAGGATTGGAACAACATAAGCATTTACTTGCCGGTAAAATTCTTCAAACTTCTTCTCTAGACACTAGTTTTTATACTTGTCTAGAGGAGAGATGAAAGGAGACTCATTTACTTTGGAAGGGAAGCCCTGAGTGTCAGCATTATTAAGCATTCCATATATTATATAAATACCTTAAAAAAAAATCCAGGCCCTTGTGCAACAATTAAAGACAGAGCTTCAAAACAAGTTTATTGGAATTAACTTTATGTGAAAAGAACCTGTGCTTTGAGCTTATGGGATACTAAATTATATTCATTAAGAAAACTGGCTGCCTATTTATACAAAGTGCTGGATCATGAAACAGTGGAGATAGCCAGGAAATAGACCCACACATTCAGGGACAACTGATTTTTGACAGCCGTGTGAGTTTAATTCAGTGAAGAAAGAAGAGGCTTTTAATAAATATACTGAATCAATCAGATATTCATGTGCAAAAAAGTGAACTTATGGCTTATCTGTACCTTGCACTGTATGTTATATATTGATTATTAGTTTGTAAATCCTTCAGGCAAACAAACAAAAATCCCATTTCACCAGCCCTTTACCAGCCAATTCTGTAATGGCAGAATTCAAAAAAACGTGTAAGGGGGTGGTAGCTGTGCTACTAACCTGCGGGAAACAAGGACGTGAGGTTTATCAGACGAAGGAAAGAGGGAAAGTTTGGGGCAGGTGAAGAATAATGTGTTTTTAAAAAGTGGATGGTGCTGATGGGCAATTTTGGGAAGGTGGTAACTGCTTTCTGCTGTTGGTGTGCGGTCAGCATTACTTACTATCAGTGAAGACCCAGGGAAAGCTTGCCATACTGGGAAGTGGGAGAGATGAGTATTAGTAAGTCCCTATTAACTAATGTAGCCAGCATCAGAATAAATCGGGCAGAATAACATTTGTAGTACAGTAGAAACAAATATTTCATTGGGTATGTAGAGTGTGTTGAAATTAAAACACTTGAAATCATATACATTTGTAGCTCAGCTACCCAAAACATGGAAAATCCATCAACTTTTTAGATCTGGAATACAGAGAATGCTAAATTTAGTTAAAACTGATCACTAAGTAGGTACCACTTGCAAAATCTAGGAGCTAAAAATTCATTCACTACTTAACGAAAAAGGCTTCTGACTTCAGCTTGTTTATACTTTTTTTTTTTAGACAGAGCCTCAAGCTGTCACCCTGGATAGAGTGCTGTGGCATCACAGCTCCCAGCATCCTCCAATTCCTGGGCTCAAGCGAGTCTCCTGCCTCTGTCTCCCAAGTAGCTGGGACTACAAGCGCCCACCACAATGCCCGGCCCTTTTTTGGTTGCAGCCGTCATTGTTGTTTGGCAGGCCCAGGCTGGATTTGAATCTGCCAGCTCAGGTGTATGTGGCTGGCGCCTTAGCCCATTGAGCCACAGGTGCTGAGCCTGTTTATACATATTTTACGCACAATTCTGATAAACTCGCAGAATTAATTGTACCTTAAAATCAAGAAATTAGAGGTGAAATATATTTCTGAGGAGGAATATGTCAACAGCAGCAACAGGTGACACCTAGTATCTCAGAGAAGAAAACTAATTATACAGAGAAGAAAAAACACTAAAAATGAACTCTACTGAGCCTCTGTAGTAAAAATGCCAAATTCCATTAACATGCCCTGTTGTAGGAGATCAAATAATTTATTTTAAAATATTTTAATTTATATTCATATATTGAATTAATAAGAATATTATATATAAATATAATATAATCCACACTAATAATGTAATTAAAATAATTTTCATAAATATTGGTTATAAGGGCTAAACTGTAATTCTAAAAGATTATTCTCTGACAGTTTTAGATGCCAGGATTTTACTTAATATCGTTTATTTTCTCATGCAATCCATTGTTTCCTATTGTAAACATAAATGTTAATCAAAAAAATACAGGTAAATAATTTCAAATGCAGGAGAGAATTCTCTTGTTAATCGCTTTGCTAGCCAAAAATTACTTTGGATTTGCATATTATTCTTCTACATTATTTTAGTACTTTTTATGGAATACAGAATCCAAATATTTTGAGAATTATATGATATATCCTAAATTCAATATCATATGTAGTGATTTTTAAAATCAAATTGATCAGTAAAGCCCGTTTTAAACATCTTTGCTACACAAAGTCTTGTCCATTATTGGGAGTAATTCAAGTTGATTTAGCATTCTGTCCATAAACTCCCCCCAAAACCTCATATTCTAATTTGAAAGACAGCCATAAATTGATAACTAATAATGTGAATAGTTCACACATGGAACAGACAATATATGTTCAAGGAATCAGAGTAGTCACTATAGTCAGAGATGCCCAACTTAACACTTGCCTCTATCCAGATAGCCTCTTTTTCTCCTGTAAAAATCCCATTTCAAGTTCATGTCTGGACTAAGGAGATGAGTGTCCAAATGGAAATCAAGACACCTTACTTTTATTTCTTATTCTGTGTAATTTTGAACATATTATTTCACATAAAAGAATTCAACTCTGCAAATCAAATCATTTAAATCAGATGACACTTCATGCTAAAGACATATATTTTTACCAAGAGTTCTACTTAAATGAACAATTATAGCCTGTTGACACAAATTCACTCTTTATTCATGTAAGCCAAGTCAGAGTTGGATGAGAGTTACTTAGAAACCTATTAAGTCTACTTACACTTGTTAAAAGTAGTGTTAAAGTGTAGTTTCTACACTTAAGAAACTACTTGCTTCTTAGTTGTATTATTTTTTTATATGGATGTAATTGGACCTTCCTTGACTAGAGGTAGGAGCTCTGTTTGCAATCAAGGTCCCTTCTTGCTCAGGACCCATGGGTCTGTGACAGTCAACTTTATGATTGTTCAGATGGATGGTGTGGAAAACAGCATTCTAAATGGCAGTGAAAAAGGCGACACTTCAATGCTTATGATGACATTTGCTCCTTGCAAATTGAAATGAAGCACCAAAGTATTGGCAAATATCTTGAGAGAAATTTGACATCTCATAGCCTTGATGGGATAACAAGCGTGCCTAAAAGCAAAGTCCCACTGATCTGAAATTCTCTCTTCTCTCCTCTTCTCTCCTCTTTCTTTTCTCTTCTCCTCTCTTCTTGTCCCTTCTCTCCTTGTGTTTCTTTGTCCTCCAGAAATGCTTAGTACATATGTGTTAAATTGTATTAGAAGGGTCTAAATACCCCCAGAGAAAATGCAGTGGAACATCAACCCAAGTTTGTAACCACGATGTGAACAAAATTTTAAAAAATGTGAATATTGTTAAGAAAGAGTCAACTACACTTTGCTTTACATAAGATCTGTACAATGAAATAGCAGTTTTATAAATTGAGTCTCATTTCACTACTGACCTGGGAAGGTAAACAAATCCTATTGGAAATGCTTTTGAAAATTGCTTAAAATGAATAACAGCCTTCTTTATTCTTTAGGACAATTTGTATTTAAACCCATTAGGGTTTAAATTTTTGAAAAGTAAGACCAGCTATTATCCCACACACTAAGCCACAAACATCTAAAACATATAGTTTTAGTAAAGAGGACTTAAAAATAAAACAACAAACAACTCAGCAGGGCACGAAGAAGTTCTAAACCGTACAATTTAAATGACTCATGGGACTTTATGGTTCCCTGTTCTGTACTTTGTATGTTAATAACAAATTCATAAAGCAACATATGAATGATGTAGATAGAATACAAAGGAAAAAAATGAAGAGTACAGGCACATCTTATAATTGATCAGGGTATTATGCAGACCTGATTTTAATTAAAGAAGTATATATTCAAAATAAAATTATTCAAGATATTTATGATGTGATACTTAACAATGAAATTCAACAGACACTATCATCTATTGTCTCATGCTGATTTAGTAAACAGGGCAGGAATTATTTTGGAATTAGACACATAGCTCTCCCTGCAATAAACTGCACCTGCATGAGTGACTCGTTCAGATCGCTAAAATTTTCCGATTCACTTTCCTTGTCTGTGAAACAGATGACTATGCAGGACTGTTGGGAGCATTCGCTGCTAGGAGACACGGACTATGTCGGCTTCCCGGAGCCCTCTCTGCTACTTAAGTAGAAACTCCCATTCCAGAACATGTAAAATGTAAAATCATCTAATATTTGACTAAATTCCATCATCTTGCACATGATAGGAAAGTTTTTCAAAGGCTTTGATTAACTAGTGGATTGAGAAAAATTTCCCCATATTCCACCTCTTCCATTTTCTGTTTTCTTTTTTCCTTGAGAGTTAGTGCCTGGAAGGAACAAAGAAATCTGAATTTTGCAGACAGAAAGCTATGTTCTGATGGTGGTGGTATTTTGTTTTATTGTTTTGGGGCTCTTGTTTGTTTGTTTTGCCATAATTTCTAGACATAAAATTCTGTGAGTTCTATGAATCTAGTCTATGGATCTGCATGATATTTGACAAACATTCCCTAAGTTATAAACTTGGAATTATGTGTGAAATACACTTAGTGACAAAATAGTTGACCGGGGTTGGGGGAATTCAGTTCTACCCTCAGATCTGCAGTTAACACTCTGTGAGATCATAAGCAAGTATCAGTGATTCTAGTTTATATTTCCCCCAACAGAAAATCATGGGTGGAGTTAAGTGCGGGTGCCCATGCCTGTAATCTTAGCACTTTGGGCAGTCGATGTGGTAGGATTGCTTGAAGCTCAGAGTTTGTGACTAGCCTGAGCAAGAGTGAGACCCATCTCTACAAGAAATACAAAAATTAACAAGGTATGGTAGTGTGCACCTGTAGTCCCAGGTACTTGGGAGGCTGAAACAGGAGTTTGAAGTTTGAGTTACCTATGATGATGCCCCTGTACTCTAGCCAGGACAACAAACAAGACTCTGTCTCAAGCAAACCAACGAACAAACAAATAACAACAAAAAACTTATTTAGATTAGAGATTAAATGAACTTTAAAGGAGCCCTGGATTTAAAAATCTGGAAGTATATATGATACATGAGCCAACACAGCAAAGGACTTATTTAATTAAAACAAATAAATAATCCCAAAAGGTATTTGAAGAGATATGGTTTGCTTGAATTACTTATACAAATTCTAAACTTCTCTTTTTATGTATAAACATGTATCTAGTAAGCAAAATTATCATCTGCTGGTATTTATGCTGCTTACGGTAACACACATGGACAGTATCTTGTTTTGAAATTTCAATACTATTCAGATCTTTTGAAATTCATATTATTAGTTATTCTACTTCTATAAAATTCATTCTGTTAGCATTTTATTAAGACAATGAAAAAGTAGGTCAGCTTAGCAGCTGAGCCAAATTAACTGTTGTTTTCTTATAAGAAGGAATCACTGGTATTCATAGCTGTGGTCCCATGTAGACAACTAGAGATATTTTTTTTCTTTTTTATAAGTTATTTAGTCTATTACCTGAATTGAAGGTAAGATAATTACGTCGACTTTTTTTCAGGGTGAAATGTCCTAAATGATTACCTCTGTACTACATTTAATTTGAGATGGATTTCATGCTTTATATCTTTTCAGTAAGGTCGACATTAGAATTGACAAAGAGATGTTTCCATGAGATTGGCATCTCCGTGATGTCACACAAATATGCCAGCAGAAAACAACTCTTCCTATGCACCCTAATGAGTCTCACCTAAAAGACTTTGTATGCTTTTAAGAGGGAGAATGAGAACAGCCACCCAGCCAGTCAGAGACCTTCAGGATGGATTCATCCTTCCAGGAAAGTGGTTGGTTTCCATGTTCTTGCACCTGCTCATCCTGAAAGTTACATTGCAAATGAAGCAGGGAGTTGATTATGAGACTCCAGTGATGATGAACTTGGGCAAATGTTCCTATGAAACTCACATCATGATCCAGATATGGTCTCATCTGTAATTGTGATTTCATTCTCTGCAGTTGATATCATAGAGATAGGAGTTAGAATTTCAGATTTCAATTCTTACCCTTTCAAATAGCTCTACGATCTTAGAGTGGGGAAAAAGTTAACTTCTAATCCCTAGTTACAAAATTTGTAAAATGATGATAATGGTTTGGGCATACAGCATATTTGAGAATGAAATGTCACCTGGATGTACGAAGACATTATAAATGCTCTAAGGGCAGGGTAAAAATGAAAGGCATTATTATTAATGTTCAAGGCTGGTTCATTCCCAGTTAAAGGAAGGCAACCATATAAGTCATTATCTAACTAAGGTTTGCTTGTTTAATACTTAGTGAATATCACAGCCAGGTAGGTGAGTTACAACGTGCACCTTACTTTGATAATAAGCTGAGTGTCGTATCGTGGACGCTGGCCTACCTCTGTTAGCTCCAAATAGGGAAGTGACCATGTTTGAACCTAAGAAGTTGAGAAAGTAGAGAGGCAATGAACCTATAGTGTCTTTCTGTCTTATCATCCTTTAACAATGAAAACAAACAAACAAGAAATTGGCTAACATGTATTATACAACCATAAAGCATAACATGAGGCAGGGCATTTGCAAATTCTAGAGAAACTCTACTTGCACCCCACATATAGTAATTTTTCACCACGAAACAAGAAATACCAGGATTTTATAAGACTAATAGAATTCTTGGATTCGTTGTGCCCAGAAGTCTGATTTTGGAGCAAGAGATTCATAGTTTTTCTAAGGTTTGGGCTGGCCAGTAACCACCTTGCACGCCAGAGAGATTCTCCAGGGGGGAAAAACAGTTCTTAAAGATGCTTTCCGTGTGCACGGGGAAACTTACTAAGGAGCCTGTTGTATAAGAACATTCACAAGATTTGTTTGCTGTTAAGATTTGTTAACAAATCTTTGCTGTGATTAACAGCAAACAAACAGATACAAAATGATTGTTGATGTCTGGGAAATGTGGGCTCCGAGGTCTCATTTTATGTGTGATTTTGAAAGGCGCTTTTTACAATCCCAACACTATTTAGGTAAACTTGAGGAAGATAGTTTGGACTTTCTCTTTTTTCTTTTTTTTTTAGGTTGTTTGTTTTTCACACAGGAAAACACATCGTTCCTTCTGGTTTGTTCTGAGAACAAATTACTCTAAAATGGCTTAGAGAATATGGGAGATGGCTTATCTTGCTATATTTAATAGAATAATACAAACCTGTAAGCTTTGACTACTTAATAAGGAAAAGATCTTCTGCCATCATGTGGAATGTTGGAGAATCTTCCCTTGTTTAATGTTTTTGTGCCTTCATAGGCTTCTATATGAAATAAATTGAATTTCCTGACAGAGGTATCATTGTTATTGCCGCAAACAAAATGTTTAGAAAATCGCACAATATACAAAGTGATGGAATTTCAGAAAGTTAAACCTTGATCATTTAGATTCCGCCTTTCATATTAGAT
Source organism: Arctocebus calabarensis (assembly GCA_963573935.1). Lineage (NCBI taxonomy): Eukaryota > Metazoa > Chordata > Mammalia > Primates > Lorisidae > Arctocebus > Arctocebus calabarensis. Next base: position 14,082 of record CAUYON010162424.1, on the reverse strand, counting down.
AGACTTAAGAAAAAAAAGGAAGAAGAAAAGCTTCTAGCTCAGAAAAAAAATTATCACACAAATTAGAGATGAAAAATACCATCAATCTCTTCTTTTTCTATGGCAGAAGTTTTTTTATAAGAGGCAAGTACTTACCGGTATGTCTCAAATTGATTGAGTGGTTACACTTTATTTATTTTGCCATTTTCCTTGGATATTATAAGCATTTTTTACAGCATCGTTCAGTGTTACCAGCACTGTTTTTCTGTGAGCATTCCTCATCTCAGCATAGTTATTAAATACATCTTTCCATTTTCCTTGTCCAAATCTCTCTTTTCATCTCATCAATTATTTTCAGGGGGTGGCCAAGTGACCCACTTCTCTCTAATAAAGGTTACAGGCATCAGCCAGCCGGGAAACGTCTCCTGCCGATAAAGTGAGAATACTTGATTCTACCTGCCACACAGGGACCCGTTTCAAAGGAAATTTTTGACCCAGCTGTCATTCAAGCTTAATTTATATGCTAGAAAGGCCTTTAACCAGATGCCACATATTTCTTGTTGAAATGATTCATCATGTTCCACAAGGAACACAACCATCTCTCAGGCGGGAAAATAGTTGGAAGAAATGCAATAAGAAATGGAGAGAACGGAATGAAAAGGAGAATGGGTCCCAATTATCCCTTATTATTGGAGTGAAAAAATACAGTGTCAGCAGCAGGAGAGACCCTGTCCAGGGTTGCTGCTGACTCTGCCAGTGCCATTTGAAAGTGAAATTTCCAGTTTTTCATGGAGGAACAGATCTATACGTCGTCAGACTTCTAGGGGAGATGCAATTTTCCACTCCTTCACCTAATTTTCCACATAGATTCATCTCTCTTTCCTCCTTTAAGTATCTTACGGAAAAGTCCCTCTTTCCCTGAGTTATCGAGTTCTAGGAAGGAAGGAGTTAAACCCATTTCTTTCGGCGAGGGGAAAGTTGTTTCCTGCAAATATATCTCAGTAGCCTAGGAGAAATGTTCTGCTAGATTAGGTTGATGGAAAAACTCTGCCGATAAGAAAGGAAATGAAGAGGCAGCACCTGGAACCGCGTCCCTCATCCTCTCCCGAAGTCTGCGGTCACTCCATCATTTTAAACTACTGCTCGCAACTCACATTTTCAATGGGCCCTTCTCCCCTGAATTACGTGATCCACCTTCTAAACACCCAGTTCCCTCACTTGCTTCAAATATATGCAATTTATTTTTACATACATCCGTGGACATGGGGTGCGTGTGTGCGTGTGTATGTGTGTGTGAGATGTGAGATGTACACACACATTTTCTTGCAGATGCAAATGTGCCTCATTTAGGGAAAGTGAAAAGGCTGGAACAGCGCACGATTACTCCGATTTCATTCAGGATAGAAGGTCCATTAATGGACTTTCTTTTATGCGTCTTCTAATGGGTCCAAAACACCGTTACTCACTGGCCCATAAGAATACTTGCTGTGTTATCTCATCACCAAGGATTTATCAGGCAGCTGGAAATTTAGGGCTAACAGACATAAAGCAAGTGGTTGGTAAGCCCGTGAAGGGCTTTTCTTCTTGGCGTATTTTACAGAATCCAGGTCAGTGTCTGTTATATAATGAACATAGGAGAACAATAACATGTGAAGTAGGCAGAGTAGGGGACTTTCTCTTCCCACTATAGAGTTCTTAAAATTATTTGTCTGCCATGCTATTTTGACCAACAGGTCATTGCTAGCAGGAAGCTGATCTGATTTCAGAATATATCCTGTTGCTTCTGTTTTTATTAATGATTTTTATCTGAAATATTTAGTTATAAGCCAAGTTTCTAGGAGTCGGGGCAAAAGCTTCTTGCTTTTGAATCACATTTTTGTGGCCTTCAGCTAAGTGTTACGTCCACTGGTGACACTCGGTATGTGTTCATCACCTCCGCTCTGTGCTGAAGAGCTAAGAGAAAATGTGCATGGGCAGCGGGATTGCTTGGGCAAAGGGGAGAAAGACCAAAGAAGAAAAATATGAAAAATAAAAAGGAATGATACAATCAAGGACAGATTGTTGCTATTTGTTGTCTTTGCCATGCCAGGGAGATCTATTTGACTAGCAAGTTACAGATAGGAATTGGCATTAAGTCAATTCCACTATTAACTAGTACTCATGACTAGTTCCACTAGTAACCAGGACTCATTAGGTACTAGACCTCATTGAGATGATGCCACTTGTCCTGGATTCCTGATTCATTGGCTGGTGTGGTACTTGACCAGTGTTTAGTCTGACAAGCCCTCAAAGTACACCCTTTAAGTCAACAACAAGGATTTCCTATTTCTTCTCCAGGAATGAGAACACACATATTGGGATACTCAGGTAGACAATGACCCAACAATCACACAGAACTTGAGAAGACAGAGACTTAAACATTCATAATGTCATCAACTTTAAACTACAGATCTTCATGAGTCATTTCCTGGCGTTAACAAAAATAAATCTCTGTGGTTATAGAAAAATGAAAAATGACTTAACCTGAGTTTGTTTGTAGACTTTCGTAGATGAAAAATAAACAAAGCTGAGAAACTAGGTGGGTCTTTCTGGAACAACTGTCATCACTATGGCGGGAGTAAGTGAAAATGGCAGAAGTTTCTAATGATACGTCAGGCCAAGTTTAAATAAATGAAATTGTAAATTATTTCTGAAAGACTAGCGAGCAAACTGTACGGATGAAATGTAACACAATCTGTGCGGACGTGCTTCTGAGATACTCGCTGCTTACTGCTCTTGGGATATTTTTGATGTTAAGAGCTGTTAAAGCAATTACAGTAATGTAGAGATTTTCAGATGTGACACCGATGACAAAGAGAGATTCAACCAACTTTTCTTAGATAAGCTCTGTAAGAAATACACCGTACTGGATTTTTACTTTTCAATATACGACAGAGAAAATTCCTATTGATTTCCATGTGGCTATCTGCCTACCTCAGAGAATTTGTGAAAAGGTCTCAAGCCAGTAATCTCCACAATAATAATACACCAACACAAACATAAACACACACACACACACACTCACACAGAAGCTTTGGGCCAGAGTGCAAGATAAACAGAAATAAAGTATCAAAAGGATCAAAGTATTTTTTTTCCTTATTATTAGTTTCCTTATTAGTTCACAGAGAGGGAAAGCCATCGTAAATAAATTTTCTTTCAGTGTTTTCTAAGTATCAATTGACAAGGAAGATCCTTCTTATGCGAAAGGTATTTTAGCTTAAATCAATAAAGAAGCCAGAGTATTTCAACTGTTTTTGCACTAAGGAGCCCAAATATTTACTGAGGAATAGTCACAACTCTGGCCATCAAAGGGGGCTGTTTAGCTCATCCTTTTTTGATCTACCTTGTCTCACTTGCCATCTCCAAAAGATTCAACACAAAAAGTCCAGGAAGAAGCATGTTTATATGATGCTACAAAACACCTCCGGGCTATTCCCAGTTTTCACAACTGCTGTTCAAATCTTTTTGAAAACTTCAGATTGCATTGTTGTGGCAAGGTTCAAAGACAAAGTTTCCCGTTTGCGAAGTCAGAATTACATAGTGACCTGGAATCAGTACAGGAATGTTCGAGAATTTATGTTGCAGCAAGCCCTTGGCAACGGGTTGCATTGTGTGTGTGTTTGGAATGAATGCTAACGCACGCAGGTGTTTGGAGAACATCATGTGCTTTAACTCAGAACTGTTCAGTAACTGCAGCCTGGTAGCATGGATAATTTATGTTCCAAGCTTATGTGATCGTTTAAGATTTAGATTATGGTGATCGAAAAAGGGAAAGAATAAGAATGTTGAAGCCTATATCAAACCTAAATGTAAAAAACCCAAATCCCCCCAGGAGAAGATGACATTGGACAAACACGTTAACTCATTGACTTAATACGTAAATTTGCTTAATTTGTTAATTGATCAATATATTTTCAGCAAGACTTTGTTAGGTCCTGGCAGAGTAAGGATAGATAACATCAAAAAGAGGGAATAAAAGAGCCAACAACTGCTGTACGGGGTGTGCGTAGGAGCATGCCGAAGTCCGAGAGAGGGCCACAGCTTCTGCCCAGAGAGAGTAGCCTGAGATGGGCAGGTCAGGAAAAGCTGGGCCTTCAATAAGTTTATTTATTCATGGACATTGCATATGTATCCATTGGGGTTCCACCAGAGAAGCATGATCAGTAGGTGATATATATTAAGAGATTTTTTTTTTTTTGCTTTTATTCTTTTAGTGACCAGCATCTTCGTCCACCCATCGTATAAACAGAGCTTGGCAGTAACCCTAGACTCTCCCCTTTCCTTTCGCTCCCATATCCAACCCCTTTCCATTTTTTCTTCTGTGGTATTCCTTCTAGTTCATCACCCTCAACCTGCACTATTGTAGTCTTTCACTGAAGGAAAAGACTTCACTTTTTGTTTTAATTAATTAATTAGTTAGTTTGTTTGTTTATTTTTACACAGAGACTCTGTGCCCTGGGTAGAGTGTCATGGCATCATCATAGCTCACAAAGGTTGGCTTGTCCAACTGTGGGGTTTGGCTAAGTAAGTTCCAGATCCAGCCATAAGAAGGATGGGCTGTAACTCCCAGGCAAGAGAGGGAGCTGTGTCCACAAGTGGGGTCTGTGTGTCAGGGGAGACCCAGGGTGCTCTGATGGCTTCCAGCCAAATCAGCCTGATCCGGATTATCGAGGCTGGTAAGTTTCACATAAAGGGAACTAGTCATAGACTTGAAGCGTGTTTACTAAATATGTTTACAGCAACACCAAGATCAGTGTTTAATTTAATAATTATGGACTGAGAAAGTCAAAGACCATCAGGCCTTCTACCAGATAATGCCTGGAAGTCACCTAAGGAAAAGAAAATATGAGAGAAGAAAGCTGGTGAATTTTCTCTCTTTGTTTCTCTTTTTGGGGGGATCAGAGCACTCTAATAGCACTGAAAACATTATTCAGACAGCTTATCAGAGTCAGTTTTCTTATGGCCGACTGACCTAGTTGATGGTGTCTGTCTCTTAAGCTGCGCTTGTTTATATGTAAGACTTTGTATCGACTTCCCTGTGTGGCCTTTCTTTATATTGTGACACACTCAGGCCTACTGAGTGCTGTTGGGCTCTTCACGGGGCATTAAAAGTTTTCTTTTTCCTTACAGGATTAAGTTCAGGAAATGACTTTTCCTGACCAAACCCTTAAAAAAATCTAAACAATTCCCAAAGCATAATTAAACTTACACATTTGCTTTTAAAAGGCTTATAATTTGCTAGTCCTTAACACGTTCAAAAATTAAGAGCTTTAATTATATACAATGAACTGCACACATTTAAAATGTACAATTGTCTTATGTATTTGGAGTTAATGGAGTTAATGTATCTATAACCTCAAAAAGTAATACTGAGCAATTGTAATTCCTTCTCACCACTCTTTCCCCATCTTTTGCTAACTCTGATCTAATCTCTGTGGTTGTACTTCAGCTTGAATTTTCAAAAATTTTATATAAATGAAGTAATAAAGTTTGCATAAACTTTGCCTGGCTTCTTTCAATAAGTATAGATATTCTGAAATTCATCCAGAGTGCTGGCAGTTATGTGGACCAGGAGTAGGTCGACCCTTTCTACTGCTTCATAATGTTCCAATATATGAAAGTCCCACATTTTATTTGTCCATTTACCAGTTGATGAACATTTGGGTTGTTTCCAGTATTACTACTTTTTTGGTAATTTTTTTATTGTTTCATTTTTAATTTCAGATTACTATGAGCATACATATGAGCATCATTAGCTCACACTCTTTGTATTTGCGTTTTTGGGGGTTTTTTTTTGGCTGGGGTTGGGTTTTAACCCACCACCTCTGGCATATGAGGCCACGCCCTACTCCTTTGAAGCACAGGTGCCACCCCACACTCTTTGTATTTGTAAAGTCAAGTCCAAGTTGCAGTTGTGACCTTCCCCTAGAAAGTATGCCATTTTACGGTTTTCAGTATTACCACAAAAATATTTTCATGAACATTTGTGTATAAGTATTTGTGTAGGAACATATTTTTACTTCTTTTAGCGATACACCTAGAATGGAAATGTGTGAATTCTATGACAGGTACCTGTTTACCTTTGAAAGAAACTAACAAACTGTTTCACATAGTGGTTGAATCATTTTATTTCCATACCTGAACTCATGAAAATCCCGACCCTCTAACAGATTGCTAAACCTTGCTGTGGTCAGCAGGCTTTTTAATTTTAGCCATTCTAGCAGAATGTAGAAGATATCACTGCATTTTAAATTTTTATTTTTTAATGGCTATTGACATTCATATGCTTCTTTGTCATTCATATATGTTCTTTGAAGAAGTATGTGTTCTAATTTTTGGCCTATTATTTGTTGGGGGAGTTTGTCTTCATATCATTCATTGTGCTTGAGACTTTTTACCGCATACACGTCATTTGTCAGATATGTAAGATTTCCAAATATTTTCTCCCAATCTGTGGTTTACCTTTTAAATTCTCTTACTACCTTTCAAAGAGCAGCAGTTTTAAATAGGATAGAATTAAATTTATCAAGCTTTTTCTTTGACTGAGGTTTTGGTGTCCTATATAAGACTGTTTTTTTTTTTGAGACAGTCTCACTTTGCCCTCAGTAGAGTGCTGTGACGTCACAGCTCACAGCAACCTCAAACACTTGGGCTCAAGCGATTCTCTTGCCTCAGCCTCCTGAGTAGCTGGGACTAAAGGCGCCCACCACAACACCTGGCTAGTTTTAGAGATGAGGTCTCACTCTTTCTCAGGCTGGTGTTGAACTTGTGAGCTCAAGCAATACTCCCTCTTCAGCCTCTCAGAGTGCTGGGATTGTGGATGTCAGCCACCGCACCCAGCCTCTTATGTAAGACATCTTAGGTTAAGCTGATCTCACAAAAATTTTCTCCTAAAGCCTTTAGATTTTTGCTTTTACATTTAGTGATGTATAGTAAGTAAATTTTTATATACGTGATTTTATGTCTGTGATCCACAGTAAGTAAATTTTTATATATGGTGCAAATTCTTTTTTTTTCATTTGCATGTGGATATTCAGTTGCTCTAACCAGTTATTGAAAGACTGACGATTGATCCTTCATTTTATGTACATGGTTATAATAAAAAATAAAAAATCTGTTGTCTCTATGTCAATGAGCCAATTTCTAGAATCTGTTCAGTAATTCATTCTCTGTTCTATGATCTACTTAAGTCCTTAACACCAATACCATAATATCTTCATTACTGTACCTTTAAATAAGTCTTGATATTAAGGATTTTTCCTCTATTACAATTAATTTTCAAAGTTGTGCTAACTATTCTAAGTCTTTTGCATTTACATTTTCATGTTAATTTTAGAATTAGCTTGTCAATTTCTACCCCAATCCCCATGTTTTGTGATTTGTATTGTGATTGCCTTGAATTTATAGATCAGTTTTTCGAGAGGTAAAATCTAATTGATAGAGTCTTCTGACAGAAATGTAAATATAGTATATTCTCTTCTAAATGTTGGCATTTTTTTCTCATAGCAATGGTTTTGGATTGTTATTATTATTTTTTTTTTGCAGTTTTTGGCCAGGGCTGGGTTTGAACCCACCAGTCCGGCATATGGGGCTGGCGCCCTACTCCTTTGAGCCACAGGCACCTCCCTGGTTTTGGATTTTTTAATTACACAAGTATTTCATATCCTTTTCCAGAGTTATCCTCAAGTATGTCATATTTTGGGGTAATTTTTAAAATTACATTTTTTTAATGTCTATTTCTGACTTTTGGTGTCAGTTCTTACAAAGAGCTTAACTCCCATCTTTACACCAATAAAAAGCTGAACAAACTGAGAGTCAAGGACATTTCTTGGAACCATTAGAGAACTAAGATCTCCAGGCAAACTTCCACCCAGAAATCTGGGGTGACAAAGGAATCCAAATAATCACAGCCGAGCTCTGCTGACCTGGAGCAGAAGCTGCTGCAGCTGTATTCTGTAGAAATAATTACTTGCTAACTTGAGAAATTTCTAGAGATTGAGCATCAATCTGCTTGAGTGGCAGAGACTCCTTGGGGCTGCAGTGCTGGAGTGGGAGGGCCGCGCTTTCCTGACTTTTATGTCTTACAGTCTCAGGAGACTCGGCAGAATTTTGTGGAGATAATCCACAATCCGGCGAATATGCCCGAAGTGTCCTCTGCAACTCAGTGATCCTGCTCCACTCTGTCCAGATCGTCAGGGGAGCAGCCGCAGTGCTCAGCATGTGTGCTTCCCATCTCTCATGGGTCACTGTCCTTCCTTGCTGATATCCAATGCCTTGGAAACTATTAATTCATAGATTCATCCCATCTTTAGGTTGTTTAGAATCTGGTCCTAGTTACCCATGGTGGTCACATGGAGAAGTCCCAAACGTTTGAAGAAAGGAATTCAGAAATGTCCCTTAATTGTGATTTCCTACTGATACATGCATAAAGATTTATAATGGACTGTGTACTAACACAAGAGAAAACAACTTGTAAATTTTTTCTATATTCCTAGCTACACTTGTTTGTTTTTAGTTATTCTCAACAAATATTTGTTCCATAAAGCCTGGCATCATGAGTACCTTGGAAAATGTTAAGGGGGTGTATTTGATACAAGTAGGTCAATATACCATTTTTAACCCCTGTGGCCCCATCCTTTGAACCTCCTCTGAACTCTAATGTTACATAGCATATATAATTTACTTAATATTTAAAGGATATAATGTGATTATCTATTAGTTTCTCTTAATAACTATAAACTCATTAAGACTGGCGACCGTACTTTATTCAATTTTAACCCCTGTCATCTAGCACAATGTCTCCCATTGGACAAACTACTTATACATATTTATTAATTAAGCTGAATTATTCTGAATATATCAGGTTAGCATATTCCCCATTTCAAAACTGAATGTTTCACTTTTTATACAAAGAATAAAAACCTGCTTCAAAAATGGTCTCTTTATTATTCAAAAATAGAGAAATTTGTCCCAAATATAAATCTTTAGTTATATCCTTTGACATTAAAACTCTACTTGCCTGTGGTTCTTGTCTTCTATTTTGGCTTCTAATTGGTATTCACTTGATTTATAAATCCCGTTGGCATTATTCTTCTTATAAAGGCACTTTGTCTATCTAAATTAAATCTTATTCACTTGATTTTCTTTTATATCTTAAACTCTCAAGATCCATCTGCAATTTCACTGTTTTTAACTCTCCAGTCCCGAGTATGTAATCTCCTCATTTGCAATCATCCCTAGGGTTTACACAAGTTATTCTTTTTCCCTTCTTTTCAGGATATTGACCATAGGATTAGTTACCTTTTGAATTCTTCCCTTATTTTTCAGTTATTCTTGACTATTATCATAATTATTCACTATTTTCAACCCATAGCATCATTGATATGCGTCATGGTTATAGAGAGTGAAAAGCCCCTTTCTTGCTTGTTTTTCAGAAAGAAGGTGATTAATTCAGCTTTGTTGGATATAAGATACCACAAGATGACCCTGTCACCGAAAGAAGTACAATCTTCAACCTTCTAGAAACTTAGGACTAGCAGTGACTATTGAGTTTACTCAATTTAAAAACAGAATTCACAGTGTTATTTAGAGCCAATTTCTCATTTTAAGGAGCTTAGAACTTCCTTGAGCAACTCAAAGAGTGACTGTTATTACTAGATCATTGTTTACAATTTGCTATGAAATATATTTTAAGCTTTGTGAGTATGTGTTTATTATGGTTCTTACATTGTGTTTTGTTTTGTTTTGCTTTGAGATTAAGTCTTACTCTGTTGCCAAGGCTAGAGTGCCTGTGGCATCATCATAGCTCATAGCAACCTCAAACTCTTTGGGCTCTTGCCTCAGCTTCCCAACTAGCCGAGACTACATGCACCCACCACAACAGCTGTCTAATTTTTCTATTTTTGGTGGAGACAGAGTCTCACTGTTGCTGAGGCTGGTCTTGAACTCCTGATCTCAATAGATCCTCTTGCCTTGGCATCCCAGAGTGCTAGGATTACAGAAATGGGCCACCACCACATCAGGCCATGGATTATTAAATCTGATCATGTATGACGTCTTTTAGTACTAGAGAACCAGGAGGTATATAATCCTTATAGGAAACATCAAATCCCATGCAACATTCTTACCAAGGGACCATAACTTTTCATCAAAATTCTATAATTTATTTTTCATGTCAAATTTAAATACATTGAATAATATAATAATTATGCATATAATTTCTAATGCTTGGAAATGAAGCTTACATAGGGATCATAATGTTCACCTGGTATAACAAGAATTCCCCTGTTGCTTTGAAATCTTGATACTATTATGGTGGCTCAATTTATTTTGTCCCTTTTTCTCCATGTGGCAATAGAGGCTAAAACATATAGAGGAAAAGAAGTATATTAGCAAATGAAGTATGTGTATGGGAGAGATAAAGCAAATGGCTTCTTAGGGCCTTCGTGGGATATTATGTGTGAAACTGTTCATAAAATTACAAATAACAGACAAATGTAAAAAATTATTATGAGTCGTGCCCATTCTCAGTTCCCAGACTTCCCAGACCAACTGGAGGCAAGTACCTCAGGCTCTTCTTTTCCATTAGGATAACTCAGCCAATTAACACAATATTAATTATTCTTTAATGTAGTAATAGGACACTAAGTAATATGAAAAGGATATATGCTCATAAGAAACTTTCTGACATATAATTATTTGTTAATATTTCTGTTTCAGTATCAATTCATATCAACAGATATTTATTGAGTTGTGTCAGATACTGTGCTTGACATGGCAATTTAGCTATAAAAAATATTGCTCCTGTATTTATGGAGATTACAGTCTGTTGGGGGTAGGCAGATAATGATAGCCGTGAATAGATAACAATGTGATATAGTAACATGGTTTTCTCATGTAACAGATTCACCCATAAATCACAAAATAATTATTGAACACTAATGTGATGCCAGTTTTTTGACAGGCCCTGTAAAGATACAACATTGAACACAAAAGTCAGGGTCTCTGATCTCAGAGGACTTAATATGTAACGAGTATAACAGGTGTTACAGTTTTAAGAAGTCATTTATGGATATTAGGCAGGTAAATTTTGTGGTCTAAGTTTTGTTGTATATGCCTCCCTCTGTAGAAGGAGATATGAAGGACACAGTGTGAGTTTGAGACCAGCTGGAGCAAGAGTGAAAATCCATCTCTACTTAAAAAAAAAAATCGCAAAACTAGCCAAGCATAATGGCAAGTGACTGTAGCCCCAGCTACACCAGAGGCTGAAGCAAGAATTGTTTGAGTCACAGAGCTTGAGGTTGCTGTGAGCTATAATGCCATGGCATTCTTCCCAGGGTAACAAAGTGAGAATCTGTCTCAAAAAAAAAAAAATGTAAGCGAAGAGGTATAGAAATAGATATAGCTATTATGAAGACCAAAAGTCCATGACCTGCCATCTACAAGTTGTAGAACCAAGAAGGCTAGTGATTTAATTCACTATGAGTCCAAAAGCCTGAGAACCAGGAGCACCAAGGTCTAAGGGCAGGAGAAGGAAGACAGAAAATGGAGAGTGAGGGAAAGAATTACATGCAATGTATAGAAAACAGATTCCTTATGACATTAATCCAACTGTATTACTTTAAATGTGAATGATCTTAATACACCCATTATAAGAAGAGATGGATTATCCAAGCAGATTCATTAAAAAAGCAAGACCCAACTGACTTTAAATAAAAAGCCTCAAGTTAAACACAAAGGGAAGGAGAAAAGTATATCATGCCACATTAATAAAAAGAAAGCTGGAGTAGCTACATTAATTGCAGAAAAGGAACACCTCTGACAAAGATGATCAGTGATAATGAGGGAGAGTACATAGCAATAAAGGTGACAATTTTCAAGAAGACTTAAGTCTTAAACCTATATGCATTTAATAAGAACTGCAGAGAAATAAACCAATTGATTACGATAGTTGGAAAGTCAATGTCCCTGTATTCTTAAATTAATAGATCAAGCAGGCAGAAAAACAGGAAGTTCATATCCCCTGAACAGCCTTATCAATTATTCAATCTAATTGACATTTATAACAAACCTCATTCAGAAAATAGCAGAATTCACATTCCCCCTAAACCCACATGGAATATTCACCAAGATAGCTCACATTTTGGGCCTTAACATCCCTTAACAAACTTAATAGAATAGGAAGATTATATAAAGTACATTCTCAGACCATAATGGAACTATAAATTAAAAATAGAAAGATAGCAGAACATCTCTGAATATCTAGAAATTTTGAATTCATATTTCTAAATAGATCATGGATCTAAGAAGTAATAGTAAGATAAATTTGTAAATAGTTTAAATTAAAGAAAAATGAAAACCAAACTTATCAAAACTTTGTGGGCTGCAATAAACATTCTGGTACAAATATCTTTATTAGATAGCATAGAATTTTGATGATCAATTTGTGGAGAAAAAACAGGAGAATACTTTAACCAATAATAAAAATGTCTCAGGTCTTACTTATGACATCATTTTATTTTGCATCTTTAATTACCATGCAGTAGTGAAAAATGAGCTGAGTTGCCACTGTTAATGTTCTTGAAATCTGTGTACATCCAAGTGATGTATCCATTGTGTTTTGACCACCAGACTATCCAGGTTTTAACTGAAAGACATCAATCATCTTCTTTGTCTTAAGCACCTTTGCTTAAGAGCAGGCACATTAAGTAAGTTTCTGAGATCTAAATGGGGTATCCTTCTCTAGGAAATAAGATATTTCAAATTTTAGAACTATAGATGCTTTTTTAGAGTGAATCAAGTAATACTTGGGGAAGACTACAAAGGGAATAGCACTGTGCCATTAAAAAAGTGGAACGTAGACAAATTTTCCATAATACAAAGTGCTACTAGAGTCAAGTGCTAAAATAACATTGTACAAAATATATAAATGATCAAAGTGAAAATAATAATTGAGTTGTAACATAGCACCTACTTTCTTGGTCATCTAACTTAAAGTATAATTAAAATAAAAATTATTTCTTCCTTGATTTTAACTTCCATTGGTTCATATAAACCCGTATTTTATCCATTGGATTCACTTAATTTCCATAAGAAACATTAATTTCCAGTGATATCTATTATCAGTATAAAGATACTAATAAATAGAGATAAATTATAGATGCATATATATTCATATGATACAAAATAACCACATTACAAATGAATGTAGTCATAGTTGGTAACTACAATTTAGACATACAGGTCATATTGAAGTATATAACACTTTATTTTTTATGATTAACAAAAATTGCTGCAACTTCATCTGAAATAAAATTCTTAGCTTCAATACTGCCTTTTCTGAAGATTTCTTAGTTTTTTAAGGCAATAATAGAAATGTACACATTTTGTAGTGTTTTTGGTGGTGATGGGGGTCTTAATGGTTCTTGACTTTCATCCTGTGCTCTTATCAAGGAAATCTGTTAGGTCATGTCCCTAGAACTTACAACCTGTCTACTCAGCCTTCTCATGGCCACCTTCATATCTTTGTTCCGTAGAGTATAGATGGCAGGATTTAAGACAGGGGTGACAACAAAGTCCACAATGGCAAAAAACTTGTCCAATGACTTAGCAGGGAAAGGCCACACATAGAGAAACATGCATGGAGCGAAAAACAAAACCACGACAGTGATGTGAGCTGACAAAGTAAAGAATGCTCTGGATAAATCATTCGAAGAATGTTGTCGGACAGTGACCAGAATAAAGATATATGACACAATTAAGAAAAAGAAGGTGCCCATAGATATGAAGCCACTGTTGGCAGTGACTACAAATTCTAGTCTGTAAGTGTCCATGCATGCAAGTTTAATAACCCGAGGAAAATCACAATAAAAGCTCCCCACATTATTAGGGCCACAGAAGGGTAAATTTATAACAAAAACAAACTGAGACACAGCATGAATCATCCCAATGACCCAAGCAGCCACCACCAAGAGCATGCACATTTTGGGATTCATAATAGTTAGATAGTGGAGAGGCTTGCAGACGGCTGTGTATCTGTCATATGCCATGGCTATCAGCAGCCCC
>CAUYON010162415.1:0-52271 GCA_963573935.1 Arctocebus calabarensis | reverse complement strand
AGTTCAGATCTAGGGGTGTGTGTGTGGAGAGAGCGTGAGTATGTTGGTGTGTGTGTGTGTATGTAGGTGTGTGTGTGTGTGTAGAGAGAGTGTGTATGTAGGGGTGTGTGTGTGTGTGTGTGAAGAGAGAGTGCGTATGTAAGTGTGTGTGTGTGGAGAGAGAGTGTGCAATCTCCTGGTTCTGTTTCCCCTGAGCATCCTGATTAATACAAAACTGAATCGCAAAAATAAAAAGGCGATTTATTCCGTCCGGGAAGCTGTGAAGTCTCCGAGGGGAGGTGGCGGAGCGAAGTCACTGAAGTGAGGTGTGTGCACAGTCAGCGGGTGTTGCTGGGAGGTTGTTCCCCGTGCAGCCCCTGCCACCCGTGTGCATATTAAGGTTTGAGACGCGCCTGCAACCGTGCCATCACTAAAAGTGCAGAAACTGGGGTCTGACTCCGAAGTCTCGGCCCTGCACCTCAGCAGCTGCTCAGCAGTCACTCACGCCTCTCAGGCTTCTTACCTGCGGAACGGAGAAACGGCTGCACGCTACTGACAGAACTGAATTGCACCTGATACTTTATGGACCTAGAACTGCTTCGGAGCCCTGCGCAGCAATCTTCCATTTTCATCCTCACCAGTTTAGGGGTTGAAGCAGGGAGCTGCTGCCGAGAACTCGTTCTTCCGTGGTGGGGATTGGCCACCTGCTGCGCCTCCGTGGCCCTGTGGTTTAGTTGTCCAGCCACTCGCTCTCACACCGGGCACCAAGGAGCTCCCACCCTGTGAGGTGCTGCGTGACCAGCTCTAAAGCTAACGACTTACAGATCCTTTCCAGCCTTTAGACAAATAGCCTCCAACAAAGATGTTTTTCTGGCCAATTAGTGTGTTTGAGGGAAGAGAGCTCCCCAGGAGAGACAAATCTGGTGGGGTTCGATTCCTCTCATTCTGGTCAAAAAGAGCTGACCACAACCCCTGGTCCTGAAACCGGAGTGCAGTGTCGGCACCGAATATAAGCAGGGAGCCTCAGCTTGAGGCTCAGGGCTCATGGTCACTCATGTTCGTCTGCCTGTGGGTGTAAAAGAAAGGGGGCCTTTCGACTAGCATGGTGACCCCATCACAGCCGTGTGGTGCTAATGTGGGCAATTCTCTTACGTGTAAAGACACCTAGAAGGGCAGGTTGAGGTGGGAGCGAGCCGAGGTGTGGGAAGACAGGCGACTCATAAGCTCACGGGAAGGCGGCATACACAAGCCAGTGAGGTGTATGTGAAGCAGGTGGAGAGGGCGCGTCAAAGGCTCAGCCCCTTGTTTGGTCCCAAACACGACAGGGCTCTTATGTGACCTTCTAAACACTTTGGAGATGCTCATTTTTTATTGTAGAAAACAACAGGAACGCATATTTTCCTGCAAAGACAATTGCCGGGCTGTAATTCCCAATTCTTCCTTTGCCCACGTGTGATGTAGGGACAGACAGACTCGGCAGCCAGGCCTCGGGGCCTCAGCAGAGCTGGCAGAGCATCCCTGCCCCCCAAGTGCCTCGGGAAGGTAGAGCAGTTCTGAGGGGAAGCCGGGGCGGCTGGACTTTAGGTCTTCCTGAGGGTTGTGACCTCTTACCTGGTTCTTTTATGTTTTGTAGTTGAAGGACTAATCTGGTCCATTCTACTGATTAGTGGTTACCTGGACTCTGAATTCAGGTCCTTATTGCCGATGAGCGGAGCAGGAATGCACATGATGCCCTGGGTCGGGTGGTTTGCTTTTGTGCCTTTGTGCTAAGGTTCACACCCCGGCCCCGAGGTGAGGGCTGCAGCAAGGGGAGCAGGAGCTGGGAGCTGATGGTCTCCGCCAGGCCCTGCTGCTCCGCTCCATGCTCCACGGCAGGCCCCACGGGCCACTGTGGGCTGGGGCTGGGCCTGGGCCAGCATCTGGAGTGCAGCTCCTGCCTCTGGAGTCCTCTGCCCTACAAACAGAGACGGCAGAGGAAAGTCGGCGCCAAGCTCTGGAGGGCTGGGCTTCTGCGGGCAGAGGAGAGGTGCAGGGTGGCAGGGGCCAGAATCTGTGGGGTCAGTAGGTGAGGAGGACACACACTGACCTCAAGGAGGCTGTGACTGGGGAGGTCTAAGGCCAGCACAGGGAGGAGGCTGATGTTCTTGTGACTAAACTTGTAACAGATTTTATGTTTTTGCCCTGTCAGTTGAATCTGTCGTGGTCTGAATGTGTTCCCATGCTCTTATGATCACCAGGGTGACAGTATAAAGAGGCATTTAGGAGGTGAGGGCCTGGGCCATTATTCCAGCACATGAGGACACAGATGCCCCGTCCGAGAGTAGCAGTCAGCAGACCCCTGGTTCCTGATCCCAACTCCAGATCAGCCTCTGGCCTCAGGCAGTGAACAGCCAGCTCTGTCCTTCAAGGGTCATCTGGTCCCCAGGCTCCGTCCACCAGCACAGCCCCATCCATCAGTGTTTGGCTGAGTCACTGTGTCCATCGCAGGCTCCATTTCCACTCCCTGGAGGCCCAAAGGGCCCAGCAAGCCCACACCTCCCCGTGGAGTCCTCACTGTGGGCCCAGCGCTGTCCCATGGTCTGGGCCCGTGTCCCACCATGCCGCCTACATATAGCCTTCATGGTCGTGCTGAGGCCTGACTGTGAAGAAAGTGGAAGTGTCTATTTAAAAATGTGTAATATATTTTGCATTTGTAAGATAATGCCTTAAATGTTGTTGGGGAGAAGACCTTAGGGGGGAACCATTAGGAAACAACCAGTGGCATCCCAGAGTGGAAGCAGACCGTGGAGGCGAGGCTGGGGAGCCCTACAGAGGGCCTTCCGCCTGTGCTGGGGAGACCCCTGAGCTGGGGGGACCCCCTGTGCTGGGAAGACCACCTATATTGCGGGAGACCCCTGTGCCGGGGAGACCCCCTGTGCTTGGGGAGACCATCTGTACAGGGGGAGACCCCTGAGCTGGGGAGACCCCCTGTGCTAGGGAGACCCCTGTGCTGGGGAGACCATCTGTACTGGGGGAGACCCCCTGTGCTGGGGAGACCCCTGTGCTGGGGAGACCATCTGTACGGGGGGAGACCCCTGTGCTGGGGAGACCCCCTGTGCTGGGGAGACCCCCTGTGCTTGGGGAGACCATCTGTACTGGGGGAGACCCCCTGTGCTGGGGAGACCCCCGGGGCTTGGGGAGCCCATCTGTGCTCGGGGAGACCCCTGTGCCGGGGAGACCCCCTGTACTGGGAGAGACCTCCTGTGCTGGGGAGACTCCCTGTGCTGGGGAGACCCCCCCTGTGCGGGGGAGACCACTTATATTGCAGGAGACCCCTGTGCTTGGAGGAGACCAGCTGTGCTGGGGGAGACCACTGAGCTGGGGGAGACCCCCTGAGCTGGGGGAGACCCTCTGTGCTCGGGAGACCCCTTGTGCTTGGGGAGACCCCCTGTGCTGGGGAGACCACTGAGCTGGGAGACCCCCTGAGCTGGGGACACCCCAGGAGCGCCCTGCACCCAGACCACACCAGACACCACCTTCTTCATGGAACTGTCTCTGGATCATTTGGGCCTCGGATCTGCACGCCCTTTTCTTCTATAGCAGTTACTGTCCCTGACTTTCTATAGGTCTTACCGTTGGCTCTTTCTTTCCATAACTGCTCTTTTCCTTGCTTCTATCTTTTCTGCTTATTTGATTATAATCTCTTTCAAGCAGAGGACCCTGCCTCATTATCCAGAATGTTTCTTGTACAATGTAGCATTCAATCATGGCCCAGGAAGGGACGAGGGTCTTTGAAAGAGCTGTGCCACTCGGTGGCTCTGACCCTGGGTGTCGGAGCACAGGCAGGCCTGGCTGGGGTCCTGCCCAGGGGTCCCGAGCCCCTTGCCTGACCATTGTAGGGTTGATGCCTCATCTGTACCAACAGTGCAGAGCTTGCCTGCTGGTGGGCTCTGCTGGCTCCAGGTACAGGCTCCTTCTGACACATGTGGCCCCTGTCCTGGGGAGGCTGTGATTGAGGGGCAGTGGAGGTAGCCTCAGAGTAGACCAAGGAGTCAGAACTAACCTCTGTGGGGAACAAGATCACACAGAAAGTCTCCAGAACCAGACAGACAAGCCGGTGACCTGCTGCGGTCAGTAATTACTGGCTTTTGTATGTTCCTGAGCAGAGGAGGGACGCAGCCAAATGGCGTCGGGAAGGTGCGTCTGGCTGTAGTCTGGGAGGGAGAAGCCGGGGAGCAGGCGGAGGGAGGCTGGTGGGTGTGAGAAAGCCTGGAGGGCAAGGCAGGGGCCAGCACCCAGGAGTCAGCACAGGAGGGGGCCGCAGGGCATTGGGGATGTGTGGGGCTGGTTTACTGTAGCCCTGGTGCTGGGGGGGCGGGGTGCACAGAGAGTGGGGGGGAGTGTTGCCAAAAATGAGAACTTAATGACCCCATGGGAGGACTCCAAGGAGGCAGCTGGGCAAAGCCGGGCAGGGCAGACAGAGGCAGCTTGGCCCTGCTGGGGTGGCTGCTGCGAGAGGCTTGCTTGCCTCTTCCTCGTCTGGTAATGATGCTGCCAAGTGGGGTTAGAAATGTTATTAACATTTGCACAGTTCTCAGAGGGCCATTTAGAAAAGGCACGTCCACCAAGGCACTTCGTGAACACTGCCTCCTGCGCGGAAGTCACTGGCTTCTGAGGCAGGGTGTGTGTGTGTGTATGTGTGTGTGTGGGGGGTAGGATGCTGGTTTTAATAGACCTGGGGACAGTCACCCTACCCCTGCCTGGCCAAGGTGATGCCATCATGATTCCCAGCCCAAATAAGCACCAGGTAAAAAAGTCACACCCCTCAACAACCGTTTATTTTGTTTGAGCTTCCATGTTCAAGATGAAAGGTGGTTTAGACACACTGGTATGTTCTCGCCAACCTGCTCCTTGTTCTGTGAATCTGGATTTCATTGGTCAGTCGGTGAAATTACAGGGGAGAGCTTCACTTGCGACAAGAGGGATTTAGGTCACACAAATGGGCCGAGGAGGGCCGGCCACAGGTGAGGCCTGTGGCGGAGGCTGTTTATCGGATGTTTAAACAGCCAGGCAGACACCAGTGTTTCTGGGATTTCTGCACTAACATTTCCAACTGCAAGCAGGTTTCTTCCAGACCAATGACACCAAAAGTAAAACCTAGGCAATTACAGGGGCAGAGAGGGGCAGTAGGAGATCAGTGTACTGTACTCTCTGCCCTCCCAGCACAAGCGGCCAGACTTTCCTTTGCCCTCCAGCCTCAGGATTGCAGCGATGACCAACCTAGATCCTCTGTTCCTTTCCCTCTCTCCTCCTTGGGCCCAGCGGCTCAGAACTCAGGCCTGGCGGGGCCCCAGGGCCTGTGCCTGGCTTGGCTGGAGGAGCCCAGGACTGCGATTGTCTGCCCTGATTGCTGTGGTCACTTGCAGGAGCTGGGACCCCAGTCGCCTTGTGATGCAGGTCATGGGAGACGAGGCAGTGCCTCTCTGGGGGTTCTATATGGTGAGTGCAGGCCCCCAATCGCAATGCCTGAGACACTCCTGTGTGCACCCCTCACCCCTCCCACCCCCGGCTTCAACAAGCCCTGTGCTTCCAGCAAATTGCCACTTCTATAAAGAGTCCTTCCCAGTTTAGAAAACCTTACTCCCTGCAGCTGTCTAAATAGGCCTCTCCCACTCCGCCATAAACAAAACTCTCCTCCGTTCATGAGTCAGTCTGGGAACTCAGCAACTGGAGTAAGAAACTCCCGTGGCTCAGGTACTGTGTGTTTACATATTTGGACAGGCGGGAGGGATGGCTGGACCCCTGTCTGTGCGATGCCAGTCATACTCATCAACCCTATGGCAAGATGAGTCAGCTGAGATTCACTGGCTGTCCTCTGTGAGCACCTTCTGTCCGGATGCTGGGAAATGGTCCACATGGAAACCTCAGAAGAATGAGGAGAAACAGAACATTCATTAAAGCAAAAGCACTTACGCTGCATTATCAAACCTCCAACTGGCTGAGAATTGACTGACTGGAGGCCTCAAAGAACAAATCAAAGGAGTAAAGTAGACAAGTTTATGACCGACCGTAAGCACCTAGTAGGAAGGGCCAGGGTGGATGAACCCAGACAGGACCTCTCATGGCTGGAGAGGAAAAGAAAAGGCCAGGCAAGCTCTACTGAGCACGAGTGTCTGCAGCGTCTGAGCGGTGAGCGTGGGGGACTCCGCTTAGAGAAGCTTTACAACAGCCGATGTTTATTTAGGCTCAGGACAAACCAGTATGCCAGGGGAGTGAGGGTGTTCTGCAGGCCGCATGCACATTACTTGAGGATGGTTTTGCTTATCTGTGGGGTTAGACATTATGAAAAGTACACAAGGAGTTCTTTTCTTTCTTTTTTTGGCTTATCCGCTGTCATTGGTGTTTGCGTATTTAATCGGTCCAAGGTGGCTCTTCTTTTTCGTCTGTGCAACAGAGAAGAAGAAGGGTTGGGCACCTTGCACACAACTTCTCATTTGATCCTCATCACAGTTCAAAGAGGAGGAAACTAGGCAAGGTACAAAAAATGCTGATCTAATCTGTCAGGTGACTAAACAGCCCCACACACGGAAAACCACGGGCTAAATAAAGCATGTGGTCTGGCTACTGGTCCCAGAAAGACAGAGACAGAGTCTGTGACAGCACAGCGGCACCCCTGTGGTGACTCTGCAGGACGCCTGGACAGGCAGAGCCCGGAGGGTGGACAAGTGACGCTAACCAGCCCTTGCTCTGCTGTTGGGTGGAAGGTCCTCTGCCCTAGGCAGAACACAGAGGATGTTGAGGGCAGTGACAGCAAGCTCCATGACACAGCAGCAACGGGTTCCTGTCTTGTGCGCTTGTCCAGCCTGTGGGCCCACGTGCACCACCATGAGGGGAACCTCACGTGAACTGTGCCCTCTGGTGACCACGACACACCAGTGTGTATCCGCAGATGCCCCTCCGGGGTGGGTGGCGATGGGGGGTGGTATGCACGTGGGAGACTCTGTGTCTTTCACTCACTTCTGCTGTGGACCTAAAACTGCTCTGGAAATTAAAGTTTCATGAACAGAAAAGTACAGACTCACATCACACCATGGATGCACTTGAGAACAGGCCTAGTGAAAGCAAAGAGATGCAAAAAGCCAGGTAGTGTCCGATCCCGTCTGCATACAAGGTCCAGATAGGAGAACCCACAGAGGTCAAGTGAATTCGTGGTTCCGGGGGTGGGAGGAGGAACAGGTGCTGGGTACCGGGCTCCCTTGGGGGTGTCAAGATGCTCTGGAGTTAGGTAGGGGTGGTGTTCACACAACCTGTGAATATTTTAAATACCACGGAATTATGCAGTTTAAATTGGCAAATCTATGGTATGTTAATTATATCATAAAGATGGTTAAAAAACTCACCTGCCTATAAGAAGGACAGCCCCTGAGGACAGTAATTCCATTCTGTTCTGTTCAATTCAACAATGAGTTAGCTGAGCCCTGGGCCATACACTAACAGATTGTCCAGTAGGGGCTGTGGTGGGAATCCTGAAAAATTTCCATAGTAGTTGGTAAACAGTATGTTAATAGTACCTGTGGTAACTGGTGATATTTCAAATATTTCATGATAATATAAATTTTAAGGTAAACTCCTTGGGTCACGCTAATGGTTATAGATCACTGCATCTATCACAGATAAATGGGCTTTCCATTTTACTATCTTCTGAGAAACTTTTGGTTTTATTGTTGTGGTACATTGAATGTCTTATGTAAATGATGGTTACAGAATTTAAAATAAAATATTACGAACAAACACCACTGTGGCTAAGTGTAGTAATATTCCCTTTAAATTTCACCAACAAGCATCTTCTGGATCTTTACAAGAACAAAGAAGAGGTAATGTAAATAAGCTCTGCTGCCCGTAAGATCATCTGATATTATGTGAAACCAGACTGACCTGACATAGGAGTTGATGTTACGTAAGAATGTTTTTTTAAAGCTGTATTGCTGGAATTAAAAACAATCTGACTATTTTAACAAAATATGTAACATTATGGATATCAACATAAATGATGGATGCAAATGGTGCCAACTTTTATAATGTTAAAAATAAAAAATGCTGCTCATCTGTTTATTTTAGTATGGGAATAAACATATTCCACTAAAGGCCCATGGTTTATAGAAAGAGAAGTAATATTAATGAAGAAAAATTTAGAATATCATGACTCAATTTCATATGATATTTAAAATAATAAATGCTTATGAAAAATTTATTAAAATGTGTCAATAAAGAAGTCAAGAAATATTTAGAGGGTTCTATCATAATCTTTTATACCACCTACTCTCCTGTATTTCAGACATAGAATAGTAGAACTTCAAAGGCAGAGTAACATGGACACATACAAGTTGACTATAGTCAGGATTTTTGACTGTGCTAATTGAAATTATGCATCTATTGAAATGTGAAAACTTTTTGAAAAATTTACAAACCAAAGCAGTAAAATTTCAATTGTTATCAGTCAAGTTTCATCTCTTTAACATAAGATTACTGCAATAATTTATTTCAAATACAAAATGTATGACTTAAAAGATAGTTTAATGGTTTTGTGAATTTTGTGATTACCTATCTAATGTACTAAAAACAATTTTTTTATTCGTCTCTGCAGACACTGTCAAAAACTGCCAGTGCCAGCTAGATATCAAGTCATCGTGGTAGGGTGTTGGGAAAGGTCTGTTCACCTGTGGCCCATCCCGCCCTGGAGGACACCTGCCTCTTTGGGTCCAGGGACCCTGACAGAAGCCCGCCCGTATCAAAAGCAATTTGGACACCTTGCATCCTGGCGACCTTAAGAGTCAACTAGCTCAAGGTTATCAAAAATGTAAATGGGAACAAACGTGGGCCAACTGGTCAGCAGAGCATGATAATGGGAAGCAAAACGTGCCACTTTCCATGGCGGCATCTCAGGAATGCCACGGGCAGCGCTGCTGTTCCCGTGCACAGACGCAGTCTGCAGGCCGGAGTGGTCAGGCCTCTGCACGCGCAGGTCTGTCACTCTCCACAGAGCCTGTGCCCAGCACACAGAAATGTGTGGTTCCTGCCCGTTTCTCACTAAGGCAAGATGAGCGCCCTTAGGAGCCATGCTGGACATAAGAGGGAGCCAGAGGACGGCAGGGCAAGTGGGAAAACTACTCAACAAAAAGTCTTCATTTGTGGAACTGTCAGGTTGATCCTCTGTGGGAAAAGGGGATCTAAATAATGAGATGATTAGGTTAATTTGTATTGAAGTCAGGCCCGCGTTGGTCAGCCCCAGAGCAGACACGTGCAGGTGTCAGGCAGGCTCACCCAGGGCCGGTGGGAGGGAGAGTGGTGGACTGAGGCACACTTAGGCATGAAGGTGGGGTGTTGATGACCAGACAGAACTCAGATTCCAGAAGGATCTGCACACACTGTAGGCATGGGGTAGCCTTGAGAAGTCACTGTCTATGCCCAGTGCCCTGTCCCACACCCGGCTGGCTCCAGCCCCGAACTCAGACACCGTCAGCCACAGAAGCCAGAGGCGCAGGCTCTGTGGCTCGTGACGGTGCCTCTGTCGGTAGGAAAACGCAGAAGGACAACACCACAGGCAGTCCGCAGGGTGGGCCTCACCACGGACGTCCCGTGAGGGTGGGCACCCACACACACAGTTAGGAACGACCCACTTGGGAAAGGGGCCCAGGGGCTGAGTCTAGAAATAAGGCCCTTGTGTCCAGCTCTGGCCCTGCTTTAACCCTTAGGATTTGTATTCGTCCCTAAAGAGCCTGGATTCCTTACTGTGAAGTTCTCACCCTAATGACAGGACTGACAGGGAATTAGTGATTCAGTCTGGCTCAGGTTCTAGGTGTAGATTATTCTTATTTGGGTGCCTATTAGAGCCAAGAGCTGTGACTGTGTTTGAAGGGCCTGGAGAAGAGAGCTCAGAATGTGAGATTTTCTGTAAGAGACTGATTTTATGATCAGGAAAGTTCAGGATTACTTTTTATTTCTTCTAGTCTATTTACTTTGCTTTCAACAATGTTCTTGTGGACAGCAATTTTACAGAAGTTTCAAATATGTAAGTCCAATAAAAAGAAATGAAGGATGAATGTAGCTTTATATAGCTTGATTTTAAGACTGTGTTTATTGGCCATATTGAGAGACCCGGAAACCATGCATATGATTTATTGATCAGAGCTGTTTTCTTCCTTCTGCACCAGATGAAACGCAAAGACTCCATTACATACGGGGCTTACTCCGCCTCCTGGCAGTGCCTCATGTGCTGACATTCGATTTCACGCCGGTGATAACACAATTGAGAAATAGCCCATAGCTTGTCATCTTGTTTACAGCACAACCCGTCCCAGGAGTGTGGGTTTCACCTTCCGTGCTGCATGTTGCCAGGCTGCAGGACGACGGGATGTGTTTGGTTATGATTGCAACCTCAGGCCACTCTGCTCTTGGAAAGCCCCGTTACTTTCCTTCCATCAGTGAAGTTTATGCTTTGGACACAATGTGGCATTGTTCAGAGTTAAGGTGAAGTTTGCACCTACGGTCCCAGCTCCTCGCAGTTTGAGAAACTAAGGCAGGAGGTTTGCTTGAGGCCAGGACTTTGAGTTGCTATGAGCTGTGATGATGCCACAGCACCCTATCCAGGGGGACAGGAAGACTCTGTCTCGGAAAAAAAAAAGGGGGGAGGGGTGAAGTTGGGTAAGGGCGAACACTGAGACAGAGTTTTCCTGGGGACGGCCGAGGCTAGTGGAGGGTGGACATAACAGGGAGGGCGAGTGTTAGGATGGGCCAGAGAGAGGTCAAGAGCAGAGTTGGCAATGAGATTTCTGGCAGGGTTCCTCTGTGTGGCAGGATGATGCTACTCAGACCTCAGCCTCTGTTCGGTGTACCTGTGTCCACGGTCTAATCTGTGTGACAATGCCGGCACTGTGTATGCCCCTACCTCTGTCCCTTCCCTGTGCCTCCACCCCCTCTGGACTGCTGCCCAGCCAGGGACCCACCAGCCCTGTGAGTGAGGGGCAGACGCTTAGATGGGTGGACAGGGCTGGACCAGGGCAGGTGTGGAGGGCAAGGGTGTGCCAGGAGTGCTGGGAGTTTGGGGAATGCCAGGAGTCATAATCTGCACTCTGGGTGAGGAGAATCAGGTCGGCGTGATTCAGAGCAGCCTCTGCTGGCCTCCTGGGCTCAGGCTCAGTCCCAGTCCTGGCACGCACATGGTCAGCACATGGCCTGGGGGCCTCTGCCTGCCTCCGGCCCTCTCTGCAGTGAAACTCAAGTAAGAACAGGGCTGTGGTGAGCATGAAATGAGTCTGTGTGTGAGAAGTGCAGGCCCAGGGCCTGCTGCTTACCCATACGGTCCCCCCCCCCCCAGGACTCTGCTGACCCCCAGCCACTTGGGCTTCCGTGGCCAGCTGGGCTAACATTCAGGGCCCAGGTCACAAGGGCTTGGGGCAGAGGACTGGAGACCAAGGACCCAGCCAGAAGTTTGCATAGTTTCAAAACACATTCTCACCTCTGACCTCGGCCTTGGAGGCTGACAGGAAGCCGCAGGAGGCTGCCCTTGGCAGGAGTGAATGGGGTCTTTCAGAGCTACGCTGGCCAGGGTGGTGCTGGCTCATTCGTCCTGAGGCCTGAGCTGGCTGCCAGGGCCTTTCCCTGGCTCCTCTGTACATTCCCCCTAAACGCATGGTCAGCGCCTACTTCGTGCAGGTGTGTGGCTCTGGGCTCAGCCACCTTGCCCACCCCAGGGTCAGACCTTTTCCTATAAAGCATCCATCTGTCTGTCTGCACTGTGTGGTCCAGATGCTTGCCAGGAATCGGGTTTGGGTTTGGCAGGCGTGAGGCTGGGAACCTTCCAGAACAGCGTGGGAGGCAACTACAGAGTAATAGTGTGGCTCTCCACCTCTTCTCTCTCCGACTCAGACCTAGTCTCAATTTCTTTCCCTAAACTAGGGGTCCTCTAACTCTAGATGTGACTTCCCTGGGGAGGGTACAGAGGGTGACACAGGACACTAGAAGGTTCTAGAAGGAAATGTGGCATCCCACGATCCCCTGCAGAATGGCTGGGGCAGGAGTGCCATCTTCTTCGTGTGTGTATGCTGGGGTCTGAGTGGCCATGAGGCACCCTGCTGGACATCTCAGCGCAGGACGGCCCGCCTAGACTTGGGTGAGCCAATCAGGGCACAGGGACGGCAGTCAGTGTTAAAGAATTTCCTGCCTTTCAGCCTTTCACCCCTGATTTCTTCCAAAGCAGGTGAGTGGTATCGAAGACCCCTTCTGTATGCTCCGAGGGCCACGGTGAGTATTCTTCATGAAGACAGAGTGAAATTGCACACGAGTTGGGAAGTGAACCACGCAGGTGTGAATCTGAGCAGAGAAAAGCTCCCTGTGCATGATGACAGGTACCCTCTGCTAGCGCACCCAGCCGGGCTCTACGCTCCTGTGCACCCCCCGGACACGCCCCTGTCATCTTTCTAAAACCCAAGACAAGGCAGGACATTGGTGCTAACCTGGCTTGGGCGTGTACCTGCTTTCCTGTGGGAAGCCCGTCTGCTCTCACCTGGGGAGAGTTAGAGAATAGGTGGTGTGTCACTCCTGGTCTATTACTGAGGCAAGGACGGTACCTGTGCCCTTCTTTGACACAGGCCAACCTCCCAGTGCTGGGTCCTATTTGCACCTGTTCAATTCCAGTAAAGTATTTATTTTGACTGTCTGCAGCTAACTTCCTCTGCTAGTAGCAGCCTCAGCCCCTCCTTCTCGCTCTTGGCAGAATAAAGTAGATCATAGAGCAGAGGGGACCAAGGCTTCAGCCCCACAAAAGTGAGCAAATGAATGTCCTAGCACCTCCTCCATGGGGCCCCCAACTACCAGGGGTTTAGGTGCCCACAGGACCTCATGGGCAGCTGGGAGATATGGCCCATCCACTCGACACAGCCTGTTGCTTCTGAAGGATATTCTTTCCCAGCTCACCTGGCTGCAGGGTGCTCTAGCTCTGGCACAGCCTTCCCTGCCTCATTGTGTGTGTGACAGATCGTGTATGTGATGGGTGCGCCTCTAAGCACTCACAGGGGGTCTTCCCAGACTCGCAAATTCAAGTTTTATCAGAGAAGAAATGACCTGGAGTCCGAGGAAGAGATGTATTATCCCAGTCTCACTGCTGGCTTTCTAAAACTGATGTTGACTATTTAGGTGGACACTGAATAAAAAGCCTAATGGTCTTTCTCCTAAAAATACACTTTTAAATGGCTACCACCATCCACAATAAGAGGAAATAAGAGAAACGCAGGGGAACTAAGCTGAGACTCCGTATTTCACTTATAAGATACGCAGACAATCGATAGTTCTGGGAAGGGACTTTGTTGGCAGTGCTGTGGGGAGCAGGCGTGTCCACCAACACGCATGACCATGTTCACACATGTCAGTGGACACGCAGAGCGGCAGCACACCTGTGGAAGGCAGTCGGCTGCGTCCACACCGGCACACGTGCAGTCCAACACCGGCACAAAGCCCTTCCCTGTGCCGTGGTTGCAACAACAAAGGGCCGAGGACGGCCTGGGTGTGAATGCAGAGGGTCTGCTTGAATAACACTCCGCAGTAAGAAGAGAAGGAGAACGACCTGCAGGCACAGATGTGGAAGGAGCTGCAGAATATGATGTTGAGTAGGAAGCAAACATGGAGCTATGCACAAATAATGGGGACAAGAGGGCTGGTGACAATTGCAGAAACCAGAAATCTCGTGCAAAAGGTCGGTCATGAGGGGTGACCAGGGAACATCTGACTGCATACACCCCTAGCGATTCTAATAAACGTAAAGTGTTATTTAGCTAAGCAGCAGGTTGGAGACCAGGTTTTAGTTCAGACTGAGGCTGTACCTCCCTGTCCTCTGCCCAAGGCACCCTCTGAAGGCCAGCTCATCCCTGCAGCCTCCAGCACTGTCTGTTCACTCATCACAGCCTCTGGCGGCTCAGCCCTACACGGTGGTCAGTAAATAACCTGCCCGCCCCCCCCCCATACCTCATTTCTCGAGGGAAGGTCTGTGTGCTGTTGGTTGCAGCACTTTGTGCCGAGTGAACAAGTGAACAAATATGTGTTGACCGGGTCCCTGAGAAGGAGCTCGTCTTTAGCAGGTGGCTCAGAACCTTTTCCAGTGACTGGGATCCTCTTGGGGTGCCCAGGAATCTAGAGAGCAAATATCAACCTCTGGGTCGACCATTAAGTGCTATGGATACCCCAGGCCTCCTCTGGGTCCAGGTTCTGTAGGAGCTGGGGGTCCATGGTGGGGGCAGTCTCTCTCTGATGACTGAGTCTTGCCCCCAGCCTTCTGGTGTCCAGTATAAGATCAAAGGCTCTTTCTGCCTCTCACCTTTCCAACCTACACCTTGTGTCTACACAATCCCAAATAAACAGAGAATATCATCAGTTAAAGTTGATGGAAATAAGTAATGAAAATAATTAATGAGACAGCTACATACCACATAGCTATATACCCTATGTACACACCACACAGGTACATACCACAGCTACACGCCAGATACGAACACACCACAGGTATGTATCACAAATACACACCACAGGTATATACCCCACAGGTACACACTCCATTTACACTCCCCAGGCACATACCACAGGTACACCCTACACAGATACACACAACAGGTACACTCTACACAGGTACACTCCACAGGTTAAACCCTACACAGGTACACACCACAGGTACACCTTACATAGGCACATGCCACAGGTACACCCTACAGAGGTACATGCCACAGGTGAACCCTATACAGGTACACACCAGAGGTATACCCTACACAGATACACACCACAGGTAAACCCTACACAGGTACACACCAAGGTTAAACCCTACACAGGTACACTCCACAGGTAAACCCTACGCAGGTACACACCACAGGTACACCCTACACAGGTACACACCACAGGTACACCCTACACAGGTACACCTTACACAGGTACACACCACAGGTATACCCTACACAGGTACATACCACAGGTACACCCTACACAGGTACACACCACAGGTGCACCCTACACAGGTACACACCACAGGTGCACCCTGTACAAGTACACACCAGAGGTATACCCTACACAGATACACACCACAGGTACACCCTACACAGATACACACCTCAGGTAAACCCTACACAGGTACACACCACAGGTATACCTTACACAGGTACACACCACAGGAACACAGCCCACAGGCACATACCCTACAGGTACACCCTACACAGGTACACAACACACAGCCACACACCTATGACCAACTTCTCTATTGCTTCATAGGCTGACCCCAGATGAAAAGTTTATTTATCTGCAGCATTTTGTTAAACCCTTTCACAGGGAAAAAGCCTTGAGAGCAAATACCTGAGTTTTGCTTTACGTTTATAGAAAAAAAATAAAAATCAAGAAACACCCCTAAGTCATTTAAAACATTCAACATTTTGAACCCTGAATACCAAAGTGTGAAGAGCTCATGCTTGGTAGGGCAAGCACCCTGGGACCTCTCTGAACAATTTTTGCTAAAGATGACAGGTGTTAATCCTTCCCAAGGGTCCTTACGTCTGACAATACGGACCTTTCCCCCTGCTCTGCAGTGTGAGCTGAGCCCACCCTCGAGCCCTGCTGTCCTCCATGGTCTGGCCATTCCAGCATGGCCCACTGGGGATGTGGACCCTCAGGCCCACCCTGCCCTGATGACCCAGAATCCTCCCTTAACAAGGTGCCCAGGGGACCTGTGCATGGTGACATTTGAGAAGCACACTCTCAAGTACTGTCTTAGCTTCTGAGAGCTCTTTTAAGCCTTAAAGTTTTATGACTCAGAGTCTCTTTGAGCTTCTGGTTCGGATGAAACTGAGGCTAATTGGTGGCAGGAGGTTTCACTGGTGCTGCATCCACCCAGCCATAGCACCAGCTGTGGACAAGTGCTTTTCTCTTTTGGCTGATTAATTCTTGGGATTCCTTTGGATCCTGCTTGTATTTTTTCTTAGCCACTATTTAAAGGGGGAGCTTAATTCTTTATTTAGCAATAAAATTTGTGGGCCAAGAGAACCAAAGTTAGGTTTCAAGGCAAAGGGGGGCCAGGCCGTGCTTGGGTGTGCAGCTCCTGCCAGCTCCTGCAATTGGGGTGCAGCCTGCTTTAGGCTACAGGCTTGAGAAAGAGGCGAGATCGAATCTCATCAATGCAGTGGAGTGAGAGTCCAAGCAGGGCTGCCCCAACCTACAGAACAGCAGATGGAATCCCAGGATTTCAGCTTCATCTGTGTGAACATCCCTTAGCCACCAATGAGAGCACCACCTCCCCGAGGCCGAGCGACCTCCGAGGATTCGGAATGGCTCTTCTTCTTCCATCCCTTTCAAGGCCCCTTCCAGTCTTTGAGACCAGAATGGTCTAGTGACAGGGCTAGTGATAAAGGTCAGAAGGCAGAAGAGAGAAAAGGGGAAGTGAGGAAACGCAGCTGTCAACATCTCTGTGGCTCTGCCAGGTCAATGGAGGGTCTGGGCGTAAGCACGCAAACCCCGGCCCCAGTAGAGAACCCTGCTACGTAGCACGTCTACACGTGCCTTGCGCGACCCTCACCATGCTGACCATGGGCAAGGGACCTACCAGTCCTTTCGGAAAGCCTGTTATTTCAAGGGCTGAGACTCCTGCAGGAATCCAGGTGAGTCCATGAGTACTCTGTGGAGCTGTAAGCAACCTGAGTCTCCCACGTAACTTACTCCTAAAATAACAAATAAATGTCACTGTCACTGCTTCTCAGCCGCCTGGTAACATGCAGACAAACAGGTCGAGCAGCCTTCCTAGTTCAGAGTCAGGACGAGCCTGTGAGTTGGTAAACAGCCCATGCAAGCTTCCCGAGTGGAAGGCGGGGCAGTTTCAGCTCTCTGCTGGCCCAGCCCCATGGCTGCCCTTTCCTGCCCAACTGCCCTGCCCTGGGCAGTCTCTCCCTCCTCCAAGAAACAGACATTAACCTGAGCAGCTCACCTAGACGCAGTGAGACTGCAGTTTAATCTCCAGGAAAGGTGGAAAATTAGGTGGCTGTGGTGGTTTGGATTCTCGTGGATTCCCAGAGGGAAGGTGGAGAATGATGAGACTCAGGAAGGAAAACAAGCCACACATGCCGATGGTCTGTGCGCACAGGGCCAGACGCCACCCACAGCCCTGGGTCAGCCTGGGGCCGCTCGGGGAGGTGGGCAGCCGTGTCTTCACTGTGCTAGGCATCCTCCTGGGGCTTGAGGCTCCTACAGGGCAGGACACTTTGCATTTCTAAAATTAGGTACTAAGATTGACTCCATAGGCCATCTGTGTGACATTTCATTTAAGTGCAGTGAAACAGTTTCTTTCACAAGATTATTAAGAGTCTGAGAACTGCAGAGCTGCATGTGATTGGATAAAACGGAGATGGAGATTAAAAGTAGGAAACTTTCAATAAACTTGGAATCCCAAGGTGAATGTAAAAATAAATCACATAGTCATTTGTACAATTATTTATTTAAAAAAAAATTGAAATATGAGCTTCTTTCCCTTCAGAGTTCTCAGACTAAGACAGTGTTTTTATGACAGGCCTCTGCGTGTGTGTGTGTGTGTGTGTGTGTGTGTGCACGCATGCTCTCCAGCAACCTCATCTTCGCTCCCCACAGGAGAGGTTTCAGAAGTGCCCCCCAAAGTGTTTTCAGAATTAAGAACATGGTTTTCCTGTATCTTTATAACGTTCCCTGTTGCATGAAACCCAAGAAAACATTCTCTAACTATGATTCTTAACCTTCAAGGAT
The DNA here is from genome assembly GCA_963573935.1 of Arctocebus calabarensis. Classification (NCBI taxonomy): domain Eukaryota; kingdom Metazoa; phylum Chordata; class Mammalia; order Primates; family Lorisidae; genus Arctocebus; species Arctocebus calabarensis. The sequence continues at coordinate 34,523 of CAUYON010162415.1, read as the reverse complement.
CACAAAACACTGAAAATATGAAAAGCCGCAGGTGTTGTCCCCAGGAGCAGGGATGCCAAAGCAAGTGTGACAGCGTAGCACATTTTGGGGGGTCACAGGTGCCTCTGCAGCCTGTCTGGGAACCTCAAGGTCATCCTCCCTGGGCATGTGACCCTCGTGGGTGTGCCTTTCTGAGCCGAATGAAGTCCTCTCACGCAGAATCTATTATCTATTTGAAAGCAGCCCAGCCTCGGCTGCAGTGTTTTCATGTAATCAGTTGCACTAAGGGAGTGTTCTTTTCCACGGCCCTGAAAATGACTCATCTCTCTAGGTGGAGAGAAGACGCTAATGGTTGGGGTGATTAGCAGTGTTTGGACGCAGAGGGCCCCAGCTGGCCCCAGCGTGACCCTCAGGGTAGATTCTGCTCTCTGATGCCAGAGGCGGCGGCATCCACTCCGTGTCTGCTTGAGTAGGTGGTCAACACTCTGTGATGGGGACCCCGAGGCCGGCGGATCAGCTCCAGATAGATGTAGATGCTGATAATGCCACAGCTCAGGGGCGGCGGGCAGCTCTTCAGAGTACCCCCTAGATATGGATGCACCTCTGCTCCAGAGGGTACCTCGCCAGTCTGAGCCTCAAGTGAGAGGCTGGCAAGTCAGCGGATTCTGAATGGGAAACCCTGGGGCAGCCCCTCCTCAACTAGAACCTCAGCCTTGGTTCCAGGCTGAGGACATCCAATTGGGGCCCACAGCATCTTTGTGGTTTGGCAAAGATGTTCACATTAGGCATATGTACAAATGCTGTCACTGCCCTGGCGCCTGGCACTGCTGGACCTCGCTGCAGGACCTCGCTGGCTGCGGCCTAGGGCCCAGCACTCTGCTGGCCAGGCCGAGTGCTCAGTGGCTAAATAAAATCAAACGGCAGCAGCAAGGCCTGGAGGTCATCACTGAGTGTCTGCTGGGTGTGCGATGCAAGTTCACGTCCAGTATGGCCCACGGGTGGAGGCAGTGGGTGCAGGGGAGAAAGCCAGGTAGAGAATGTGTCTGTTGGGTGCCAGGCCCTGGGGAGTGACAGACACCTTTATGCACAGGGACAGGGTTGTTCTTCACCTGATAAGATGGAGAGTTTTGCTGGGGACAGAGGGTGATATACCCTTTTTTATTTATTTTTTATTTTAAGAGACAGGACCTCACTCTGTCCCCTAGGCTGGAGAACAGTGGCAAGATCATAGCTCACTGCCAATAACCTCCTGGATTCAAGTGATCCTCCCACCTCAGCCTCCTAAGTAGGGGGACCACAGGTGTGTGCCATCACACCTGGCTGATTTTTACATATTTTGTAGAGATGGGGTCTTGCTATGTTGCCCATGCTGGTCTGAGATTCCTATTCTCAAGTGATCCTCCTGCCTTGGCCTCCCACAGCTCTGGGATTATAGGCATGAACTACAGTGCCCAGTTAATTCTTTCTTTTATATATTCCCTTTTCTTCCCAACACTTACCTACTCACACACACATGCACATACACGAGCATTCACAAGCTGACATGGGAGCACATGAACACACCCCACCATCCAGTCTGGGCAGAGGGGTTTCCCTTCCTCCTCTTCCTTCCTCCACAGCACCGACACTCGTCAACACTGGAACACGCAACATAGTGAGAAACGTTGAAAATAGGATTTGGTTGTCTCTTTACTGAAACGTTGTGCTGATACAAAAAAAAGTATTTTCAAATTGTTTGGTACAACGTTCCCATCCCAACTGGTAAATGGCATGAACTGACACCATTTGGATTACATTATTTATTTTGTTAAAAAATTCATAGCACTGCCATCAATAATGCATCACCCAGAGGACGTTATTTCACTGTAGGCCCCACGCAGAATGCGACCCGACTGCCTCCCCACTCTGCAGTCAGCAGTCAGCGTGTCCCAGAGTCTGTCGGGGCGTGAGGCCAGGTCAGCCTCAGGCGGCCACACCTGGTGCCTCCTGTGGTCATCTACCCAGCCGAGACGGCACCAGCTGCCTGAGGTCTCCATATGTAGCAAGGTTCAGTTTGTGGCAAATGGTGGATATGAAAGATTTCGCTAGTGAAGACTGAAGTCTGCAGAGCAATCTGGAAAGCGATTCTGACGCTTTGTAGATGAATAGACGACTCCCTGTGCTCCCAGGGACGCTTTGAGGACGGTGTGACTGCAGGACGGAGGGGAAGCTGTGTGGGCAGAGCTGTTTCCTTTCTTCCCAAATAAGTTTTTGAGCTTCATTTTCAAATTGTCATTGTTTACTAAGAAAGCCCTGAAGCCGGGTCGAGTAAAATCCAATCACTAAAATATGCCCAACTGGCTCAGTGGTTACGGTGCCAGCCACGAACACTGGGGCTGGAGGGTTCGAACCCGGCCCAGGCCTGCTGAACAACAATGACAACTACAACAACAACAGAAAAACAGCCGGGCACTGTGGTGGGCACCTGTAGTCCCAGCTACTTGAGAGGCTGGGGCAAGAGAATCTTCAAAGCCCAAGAGTTGGAAGTTGCTGTGAGCTGTGACGCCATGGCACTCTACCTGGGGTGATAGCGAGACTCTGTCTCAAAAGAAAAAAAATATGCCCAACAACTGGAAGTCACTTAATAAAACATCAGGTAAAAAGAGCCCTGCAGGTGGCACCTATGGCTCAAGGAGTAGGGCACTGGCCCCTGGCCCTGGCCAAACACTGCAAAAAAAAAAAACCCAAAAAACAAAAAACAGCTCTGCTGTCTCTCTACCCCCTGGACTGCCAGTTCTGGAAAAGGCCTGGTGCTAGGCAGACCTTGCCAGGCTGGGGCGCCAGGACACAGCTGCCTCCCAGCCAGGAGGTTAGACACGGTGGCCGCTGGCTGTGTTCAGCAGACACTGAAGCTCTGGGGCCATTCCGACACCCTTACCCCCACCCCCCATCATCCCAGGAGGAGAGATAATGTTATCTGCAGCACAGAGTCACAGTGGGGTGCAAAGCCCGTGAGTGGTGGCCCTCCTGGCTTGATTCATTCAAGAAATTCCTGGTTTCGTTACCAGGGTTTAGCAGCAGACTTTTAGCACATCCAGAAATGTTTATGGTTGAATTCTTTGTGGAAAAGACAGGGCACATATTTTCCCTGAAAGCAGAGTTGCTCTTTCTTGCTGAGTCTGAGAAACTTGGGAATGTCTCCTTCAGCAGGATAATGGATCCTGTGGGGAATCAGAGTCAGGGAAGGCCAGCTCTGGCCACTCATGAGACCGTGGGGGAGGGGTCCAGCCTGCCCCGCCTGCCCAGGGGCGTGAATGTGGAGCCAGGAGGGCCTCTGTGGCTGGACCTCCAGGCAGAAAGGCAGGAGGGAAGGGCCTGACCTGCCCCAGCTGCTCCTGTTGCTTCAGTTTTGAGAGGAGAAACAAGAAATTTTGGTTTTTAAATGAATTTTAGGATCTTAAATATTGGCCAGGCAGCAGACTTGAGGGATGGAATTCCTAGCCAGCCTCCCGGGCCCAGCCCCATCCGCCCATCCACAGGGGACTGGCCCACCTGGGTCCCACAGGCACTTCATGGGGAGGCTGGACTGCAGCCCCGAATCCCTTCTATAACTGTACTCGGGAACATCATTTCTTGGCGAGGTGGGTGCCAGGTCACATGTCCAATGGTGGAGCCGGGCAGTCTCCCAGCTGCCTTGCTCTCTGTAAGATTTAAATCCATCACCCACATCAGGCCACACTTGAGGAAACTGAGTGCCCAGAGGATTTCGTGCCCCCACCTCTTATCTGAGGTGAGCCACCAGATGCCACAGGAAGGCTCCTTTGTTGACACTTAGGAGATGAGTGCTGTGATGCCAGTTGCCAGGCCCTGACCGCAAGGGCCAGCGGAGACCTGCAGAAACGCCTGAATTCCCTTCAGTATGTGCACATCTGAGTGTGGACCAGCAAGGACCACCTGTCCCAAACCTGGGGACACGGAGAGCCGCCCGGGGCTCCCGCTCAGAGGGGTCCTCCCGGTGTGACTTCTGGCCCTCAGCACTTCCCATTTCTAACATGAAAGGCTGGAATGTTCTCCCTCCAATCCAGAGCCTCATATCTCTGGAATCTAGAGGCCTGGTTTCAAATCCCAGGCCCCAGCCTGCCCTGTGACCTTGGGCAGATTGTCTTGTCTGTGCTTTTTCTTATCTGTAAACTGGGTCTGTTAGGATTCCTCAAGATAACGCTGGCATTCCTGGGATAGGTGTGCCTTCATTCAACACTGCCCCAGATAAAACCAGATGGCCAGATAACAGCTGAGATGGAACACCCGTCAGGATGCAGAGAATGTGAGATTTCACAAAGGACATGAAATTCTAAACCTACCTGGAAACTTCCATGTCCTAATGTGGAAACCACAGACTGAAGGTTTACAGTTTGTGGGTGGGGAATGGAGTGAGTCTTGCTCTAAGAGTAAACAATAATAGTTCTTAACATTTTCTTTCTGGGGCTGGGGCAGCTCATTGCCCATGAGAGGATTTAATAAAAACTATATAACCTGCCTCCAGACGAAGGCACACAGGCACACGCACTCTGGATTATGTATTCAAACCCAGAAGTTTCATGGACTTCAGGAAACACATTCTGGACACTTGTGGCTTGGGAACGTTCTTCTAAGCGGGAGGAGCCTCAGGAACTACGGGCTGTGAGGTTAGGGGCTTACCCTGGAGTTTCTCGAGCTCAGAACCTTGTGTAACTGGAGAGCTGAGAGCTGCCCCCCAGGTTGCCATCTAGAACTGACCCACAGTACATCCCTTGGCCCCAGGCATGCCCACACACACCCACGCACACCCCTTAAAGCTCACTTGCTCACCAAATAAAGACAAAGGCAGAGCCATACCTCTGCCCACGTGGTACCCAAGCGAATAGCCCCAGACACTCTCCACAAAGGAAGATGCAAATTTCTTAGATGTTCACTCTTCCTGATATCCTGTAACTTACATACAGTCAAATAAAATTAATTATTGTTAATTATCGTATGTTGGATAATAAAGACAGACGAAATGGGCTCGGCGCCTGTGGCTCAGCGGGCTAAGGCGCCAGCCATGTAAGCCTGAGCTGGCGGGTTGGAATCCAGCCTGGGCCCACCAACCAACAATGATGGCTGCAACCCAAACAAACAAACAAAAAAAATAGCCAGACGTTATGGCGGGCGCCTGTAATCCCAGCTACTTGGGAGGCAGAGGCAGGAGACTCGCTTGAGCCCAGGAATTGGAGGTTGCTGTGAGCTGTAATGCCACAGCACTCTAACCAGGGCGACAGCTTGAGGCTCTGTCTCAAAAAAAAAAAAAAAAAAAAAAAGACAGACGAAATGGAAGAAAACAAAATATTTGGGTAAAATATAAGAATGTTCAGCACAGAATAAGGAAGAAATAATCAGTCACAGGCCTCTTGTCTGCACTGGTCCCATGGCCACAGCTGGTATTTACGTGTATATCTGCCTTCCCTTTGCCTCGCCAGGCACCCCTGTTGACTGTGGGTCTTTCCCTGTTTCCTTCCTGGAGGGTCCAGGCCATCTGTAGCCCGCACTGAGTTGAGGTGCTACATTTATTTTTCCGTTGACTTTTGTTACAGACCACTCTTCCTCTCCTCCCGCGTAGGGTCGGGCCGCTCCCCCAGCCGCGCAGAACGCCTTCCTCTGCCCGCTGACTCAGAGGCAGCCTCATCTTCCAGCTCAATGGAATCATTGTGTTTCGGGGGGAGGCATTCCTTCCTCTGGCACTGAGACCTCCAGCCCAGAAGGCCTTAGGTCACAGGGCTGACAAGTAAACATTTGGCCAGCGGGTCACTTGGGGTCACAGGCAGGGGAGTCGCTCCTACTTTGCCCTTGGTGCAAAGGGGGGATGTTTTCTCCCTTTCTCTTGCTATGGATGGAGATAAGCACATTGACCTTTTCTTGTTAAGGCAGGAACAGCTAGGATTGACTAAAAATAATAAATATGTGGGCATTCCAGAGCCTGGGCGTAACTGGAGCCCTCCGGATGTCTGCTTTCTCCCCCTCCGACTGCGAGGCCGGCTCCCCGGCACATGCGTGCTCACGTCTGCTCCATGGCACGTCGGCGTCCTGACTGGATAACCTGCCTCCAGCCCACTTGCTTTCTCCTTCACTTACTCACTGGTGCATTTACCTGCCCCTGCACATATTTACACATTTGCTTATTTAACAAATTGTATTAGACAGAACAATAATAATTGTAGCTTTATAGTCAGTTATGAATTCAGCGGCCAGTGTGTTCTATGAGCAGGACATCCTCCAACGAGGCACAGATGTGACTCTGCCCTCAGAGAGCTCCCATGGCTCATATGGGTAAAGTATCCCTCACATTTCTGCCTGAAGACCTTACAGTGAAGGGAGGACAGGCCTTTGTTCTCACCCCCACCTATCACTGCCTTCATTATACTTTTATTTAGAAGAAAATGCAGTCAGCAATAATGGGCAAACCGTAGCATGGCGATGGCGGTGTCTTTTTGGAGATGTGTTTTAGCCTCTCCCTTAAATAACATGTTTTTGACAAGAACTTTAGCTTTAATATGTGAAGTTTCCCAAAACTTGGCTCCTTGAGAACCAGAAAAATACATATTTTTACTTGAAATAAAGAAAATATACTAACAGAATAAAGGAGAAAAAAAAGTATTATCTTATCATAGATGAAGACAAAACATTTGACAAACCTCAATGTAAAAATGTTTGGCAAACTTAGAATAGAAGAAGATGTGCTTAGGCAAAAAAAGAGAAAATAGGAAAAGTCTACAAAAAGCCAGATACTGTGGTGCTCACCTGTATGTAGGCTGGGTACCCGGGAGGCAGAGGTAGGAGGATCACTTGAGCCCAGGAGTTTGAGACTAACCTTGGTAGTGTAGTGAGACCCCACTTCTAAAACTCAATAATTTAAAAAATTTTTTCTCCAGAGATTGGAAATAAGACTTTTATCACTACCTTTAGTCAACATTGTATTGTAGGCTCTAGCTCAGTGGTTCTCAACCTTCATAATGCTGTGGCCGTTTAATATAGTTCCTATAGGTCGCGACCCACAAGTTGAGAACCACAGCTCAAGGCAGCTCAGTGGAAAGGCATAAAAGGTCAGGAGCAAAGAACTGTCACTATTCACAATGGCATGGTGGTACATGCAGAAAACCCTGTGAAATATACAAAAATCCTTCTGTAATAAATAAATGTCGTGGGATCCAAAATTCATTATTCACTCAAAAAGAATTATGAAGATCAATTATATTTTCATCCAATTTTGCAGTGGACTCTTGTAAAATAAAATTTAAAAAACTCTACCATCTAAAGTAGCATCAAAAATACTAAATACCTAATAATAAATCTAGTGGAACATATGTCATGCCTCTGCAATGAGAAATGGACAGGTAAGAAAGCAAAACCCAAATATATGGAGATGTAGGTTATGTCCATGGAGTGGAAGACTCAATGTTGTTAAGATGTCAGTTTCAACAAACTGATACAGACTCAATGCAATCCTTATCAAAATTCCAGGAGGGTTTTTTTTTTTTTTGTAGACATGATTCTAAAGGCTATTTGGAGATTCAAAGGAACTAAAACAGCCAAAACATTTTTGAAAAAGAACAAAGTAGAAGAATTTTCCCTACCTGAATTCACAACTTACTACAAGGCTACAGTTATTAAGCTAGGTGCATATTAGTAAAGAGACGGTCATGTAGATTACTGGGACAAAATGGATAACCCAGAAATACATTCGTACACACAAGGTGAATTCAACCATGATGCAAGTCAATAGAATGGGGGAAGAAAAGTCCTTCAACAAATATTACTGCAAAAAGTAGATCTCTGTAGAGAGATAAAAAGGAATCTTGAACCCTTTCTTTCTATCTACACTGAAATTGACTTAAATGGAGTGTGGAGTGGAACACAGATTTCAGGACCCTAACGCGACTTTAGGAAAGGACAGAAGGAACATCTACATGGCTCTGAGGGAAGCAAAGACTTTTTGGACAAGACACAAACATAATAACTATAAAAAATAGATATGATGCCCTGAGTTTCATTAAAATTAAAATTTTCTGTTCATAAAAGTTAGCACTAAGTAACAAGCAAAGCACAGATTGGGCGAAAGTCTTTGTAGCAGGGACAGTGGACAAAGGACTTGTGTCCCTTCTAAAGTACTTCTGTATATCGATAATGGAGAGGTGGACCTTGCAAAAGGAACAAAAGACCCCAAGGCGTAAACAAATAGTGAGCAGGGAAACTGTGGTGTTGCCATAGAAATGCAAATTAAAACCACAATGAAATATTTCACACCCATTAGGATGACTGAGGTATGGATGGGAGTGTGGAATGGGACAGCACTTTGGGGAGCTCTTCGCAGGCTCTACTTAAGTTAACCACACACCTCTGCCTGAGATCTAGCAATTCTGTTCACCAGTACTTATTTATCTAAGAGAAATGAAATGCATGTCTACAAAAGCCTCATTCAAGAAGGCTGGAGGCGTTCCAACGTCACATCCACTGGGGAGGGGAAACCAGCTGTGCTGTGTCCCCAGTGAACATAAGGACAACCACACAACATGTCTCAAATATCCTAGTAATCACAGAAGACAGATGCAAAAGTCTGTGCTGTGCGAGGCCACGTGAGGTCCACATGTGAGGGCCACGAGCAGGCGGCCTCAGCCTACACGGATAGAAGTCAAGGGATTTGACTGGAAAAGCCACGGGAACTTTCTAGGGCGGTGATCTTCAACCGATGTGCTGAGGTGTGGAAGAATCTTAGATGTGCCACAAAAATTTTAAAGATCGTTAACTAAATTACTTTGAAATTTCAAAGCACAATAAGTATATTCTTTTTTTAGTCTTTTTGAGAAATCAACATAATTTAAGGGAGCTACAGAGGTTTAACTATAGGTTCAAGTGTGCCGTGAGATAAAAAAGGTTGAAAACTCTTCTCAGGGTTGATGAAAAATGTGCTGCGTGTAGGTGAGCAAGTGGACTGAGCTGAGTGTGCATGAGCTTCACATTTTGTGTTACAATAATTATGTGTTGATAAAAAAGAAAGAAAATGTATTACTGCTTTGCTTTTTTTGTCATCCTTGGGTTCAACTCCAGATGTTTTTCTTTCTGAGTCCTGGAAACCAAGAACTCCCAGGCAAGGGCGGACAGGTGGTGTGAGCTTTCCTCTCTCGGACTCTGGGCACTGTTTCTAATCAAAGTTTCTCCCAGTGTTAACTGGGGCAAGACCTGCTTTGCATATTTCATGAACATATTTAGAAGGTGACCTTTGGTAAAATATATTTATTCAAAACTTTATACTGGGCTGGGTCCTGCAGATACCAAGATAGAACGACAGACTCGTATCCTGAAGGAGGCTGGTGACAGCGGGCGGGCAGGCAGCCAAGGCCCTTTGTCTCTCTCTCTATATATATATACACTCCTAATTTTTACATGGTGCAAACTTGTGTCGAAATTTTTTTTAAAAGTACCAAAATGCAAGAAGAAAGCTGTTGGGACCCAGAGTCCCAGCCATTGTGGGTTCCGTGGCCCTTTCATCAGCTCCACGCTGTGTTTCTGGTACAAATACAGTATCACTGCTCACCCATTTAACACTGCCTGAAAAAAATGTTCCTGTAACTAAAAGTTATTTTACAACACAGAATTTAATTGCTACACAGTATTATGGGGACTATAATTTATTAAGGTATTATAGTTTATTAAGGGAAGTTTGTGTTACTGGAAAGTGTGTTTCCAATTTATGTAAAATCTTGTTCATATGTGTGTGCCCATGTTTCTCTGGCAAGGGGATCAGAGGATCTGTTATGTTGTTCTGTCTGCAAATCATCTCACAAGCGTGTGTCTTATGCAGACTTTTAAGTGCCTGTTCAGGAAAGAGGCACCACTTTCATCCTTTCGTGTGCCACCCCCAGGGCTGGCAGCTGTGGGCAGCAGTGGGTGGGCCACATGGGCTCCAAGTGACTTGGTGGTACAGGCCTTGGTGGAGAGCCCTGAGCGGGGGAGCAGGACCTGGACACCAAGTGGGATGAGCAGCTCAGCACCAGATAGTGGGTGTCCCTGGTTAATGGCAGCATCCTCCAGGCCTATGGTTCTCCTGGGGTCATTTATTTTAAAAAATCTATGCAACAATTGCACTTTTTTTATTCAGAAACACAAACAACTGCTGTTTTAGTAACATAAACAATAGTACCTAAGTGAACCAAATCTATGCTGGTGAGCACTGAGGGAAAGGACTGTCCCGCCCACCAAAACACTTTGTCATCAGAAGGAGGAAAAGACAGCAAACGGGAAGTGTTATGCACGTGAAAGCCTCGCGGGGTAATATTTGTACCTGTTGAAAGGCAGCCGGACTAAACTAAGTGAATCTGCACACTGATCCGGAGGCAGCGTTCTCACCCACTCGCCCCACAAGTACCTCCCGAGCGCCCACTGTCTTCTAGGCACAGGCCGGGTTCCCGACGGACCAGAGGAGCAGCACCTGCTCGCCTTCTGGAAGGACTCCCAGTTCAGTAGGGAAGGAACGGCACTGCCAGTGCACATGGGCCACGGTAAGCTCTACCTTAGGTCAGGGCAAGGAATGTTCTAGAGCCCAGGAGAGGGGCATTTCATGATAACACGTGAAGAATGAAAAGCAGCTAGCCAGGTGGACAGGGCCAGTGCACCTGAGAGCTGAGTGGGAAGGTGGACAGCGGTTCCAGCTCCTTACATTGTGGTTTGTTTGGGGGGTGCAGAACCTGTGGGAGGCTGGGTTGGAGGACAGCAGCCTGGGGGTCCTAGTGGAGGTGGTGGGGATACAGCTTGACTAGGGCCTGGGACTCAGTGGGGAAGGGGCATGGAACAGAGCACGGGAGTCCCCAGACTGGACCTGTCCAGCCAGAGGGGCTGAACGGAACCTTCTGTGTCTATGAGCCAAGGACACATGGATCAACCTCTTTTTTTATGACCCTGCTTTGTAGCTACAGAAGAAAGTCCCATCTGGGAGCATGTTGTCTCCACTGAGCGTTTAGCCTGGGGCTGGAAGAGCAGATGGCCTATTGGGCTGGTGTCTCTAAATGAAGGAGGCCACTGCGGATGTCCTCTGTGCCTGGCTATTGGCTGCGCCTGTCCCCTGTGGGAGTGGCACCTGTCCCACGATATTTCCCCCAGACTCGGTTTCCCAACCAGAGCCCTGACCTGGCAGCTCCTACAAGGAGGTGGCAACGCCTGGGTCCTGTGGGCAGCAGGAGTGGGCACTAGAGGTGGCACCTTGGGAGGGCATCACTGAAGAGACCCTGCAGGACCTCTCGGTGGCGTGGGGTGGAGCCGCTGGAAGGACGCTGGGGATGCCCCAGTGGAGGGGTGTGAGGTCAAGCAGCGTGGGCCCTAGTCAGGCTCCCATGGGAACCCCTGCTGTGCCCTCTCCCCATGCACAGCCTCAATTTCCCACCGTACAGTTCCCTGCTTGTGAAGGCCCATTGCCCCTTGTGAAGGCTGTCTTGTGGGTCATCAGGGTCCAGGACACCATGGGCACTCTTGCTGGGTGACCCTGTTCAGTCCAGCAAGTAGGGTGCAGTGTGGGCAGGCAGGGGTCTCTCTACCTGGCCCAATTCTTACTCCAGCCACTTCTCTCTACGCTGGTCACTCCTGGAAACAGCTCCCCTTCCGCTCCAACTGGGTCCCCCCCAACTGGCCCAGTCAGCCGTGGTAGCCTCAGGCTCAGCACTTGGTCTCCCAGAGGTTCGCTTGTTTCATCTCAAAAGCCGTGTGCAGCAATATTTGCACCACTCAAGGTCACAAAGACATGAGGAACCAGAAGGCAGGCCTGTCCAGACCACGTGCAGGACAGGTGCTGGCAGGTGTGGTCCCTCTGCTCTCCCCTGACACGGGACATAAGGACGCAGGACCTGGAGGGCCGCAGTCCACCTCAGTCCACCGTGCGGCCGTCACCGGCACCTTTGTCAGAGATGTGAAATGACAGCCACGCATTTGTATTTTCTTTTCTAATGCATTGCAGAAGCTTTAAATGACCATCTCCCTCAGGAGGAGTATCTGGTGAGCCCCCCTCATCAGTGAGCACCTCTAGAAATGGTTGCTCTTTCCTTCATTCTCCGCAGCCCCTGTGACACTGTGAAGGGTGACCCTGCAGCGCCTATGAGCAGGGTGAGGCGGGCTCCCTCCGCAGCACTGCAACCCTCCCCAGCACTCTGGTCCCCAGGGCAGCAGACACAGCAGACACAGCTGCATTCGCTCAGCTCCATCTAGTCTTCAGAGCCGCAAAAGGCCTGTTCCAGGTGCGGCCTCCCCTGTCCTCCCACACAGGGCAGAGGTGACAAAGGCAGGTTCCCCGTGTCCTCACTGCACATCAGTGGGATGTGACTTCCCTGTGCACAAGGCCTTTCAGGCCAGGAGAATGTGCTCCCAGAGCGTCTCAGTGACTACATAAGGGGTGAAGGACGGCCAGTCCTGTGAGGGAAAGACTCAGGAAGAGAAGGAAGCAAAGCAGACAGGAAGCAGGTGCTGGGCCAGGCAGGAGACGCCGGGTGGGAGAGCCGTGCTTTCAGGAGCCTGGCTTAGAGGGGCCATGTCAGGCTCGAGGGGTCCAGGAGAGGCAGGAGCTAGACAAGCAGCAGGACCAGAACGTCAGAGGTGCTGCAGGTCAACCAGGGAACACCCCCGAGCTCTCAGAGAATGTCAGACCAGGATGCAGCAGAAAGCGGTGGCAGGTGAGGCCGGGGGCGGGGGCCTGAGGGCCAGGGGAAGGTCAGACGTCTCTTCTGACTCCCCTCCAGTCTCCTCCTCCTGACTTTTTCTTTCTCCTTCTCTGTGATCCTGAGAAATTCATGTAAGCTCTCCGGACTTCACTTTCCACATCTGTGAAATGGGCACACAGAATGCTTGCCAGCTTGTGCGTGTCTGACAGAGGACCCTGGAGGTATCCCGTAAACTCAAGGTGTCACTCCCCTGGGGACCAGCCTTCTTCAGCTCTGACCTGGAGGGGTCTTGATCCTGTTCACTGTGGGATGCAGGATCCACAGATCGGAATTCACAGCTTCGTGTGTAACGTGGGCTTGGCTGTGGTTGAGCCTGTAGGGGGTGGAATTTCTGAGACCTTCATCTCTACTCTGCCTACCAAGGAGTAGGATGCCCCCTGCCCAGACGTCTAAGGAGCACTTGGTAGCAATGGCCTTAGGAGGGAAGTCTGTAATCTTTATACAGCTGCAGACAGAGGCAGGGCTGCACCAGACTGCACGGAGGGCCTGGTACCCTAGGCACACCCTCGAGGCGACACGGTGCACATCCATGGGGGACTTGGAGTTGTATCTGTACCCAGAGAGGAGGGTAGAGAGCCGAGGCCTTCACAGTCTGCCGGCTGCCCAAGGAAGGCTGCAATTAAACCTGGAATGGCAGAGGCACTGTGGGTCCAGGGCACAGTCCAGGGCACCCCGGGGTCTGGTTTTGTTGTGGCTAAGGGCTGGGAGTCTGGACTGAAATAACCTTTCCCCCAGGGTAATGGCAGGTTACTGTCAGGAAGTTGCACAATGTCAATCTGAGTCCAAGTACCCAGTTGAGTTCAAAAGACTAAAAACAGTAGGTCGAATGTCCTCTCATAGGGATGAATTCAGGCCATTGTTTAAAATGAAACGTTTGGCCAGAGAACCCACGCTTGTCCAAACACTGAGTGTAAGAGAAGGGCCAGAACCCACAGGGGGAATTCAGAGAGAAGCGTGTTCAGAAACTTCAGGGCACTCAACAGATAACTTAGTTCACACTGTTTTTTGAGAAAAAAAAAAGCCCTATTTTACAGTAAGGGGTGCTGGATTGGGGCTGAAGGCTAGAAGGTCTCTTGTACTCACACATGTGTTTCCAGCCCAGTGATCAGCAAAACAGCACACACACACACAGACACACTCAGACACACACATACACACACGCAGACACACTCAGACACACACACACAAAGGAGTGTGTAGGCTGATGTCCTGGAATCTTGATTTCCTAACCTGTAAACACACCTGGTGTCTGATATTGTCATGTTAACTGCATGTTAATGAGATAAGGCACATATAGTTCGGGACCTCTTGCTAGGAACAAATAGGCCCTCAATAAATGAGAAATATCATTTTTTAACTTTTTTTTTTTTTTCCTGAGATAGAGTCTCATTCTGTTGCCCTGGCTAGAGTGCATGGCTTCATAGCTCACAGCAACTTCAAACTCTTGGGCTTAAGTGATCTTCCTGTGTCAGCTCCCTGAGCAGGAACTATAGGCGCCCACGACAATGCCTGGCTAGTTTTTCTGTTTTTACTAGAGATAGAGTCTTCCTTTTACTCAGGCTGGCTTTGAACTCCTAAGGTCCAGGGATCTTCTTGCCTTGGCCTCCTAGAGTGCTAGGATTAGAGGTGTGAACCATCATACCTGGCCCAGACATTATTTTGTTTTTGTTCTTTTTTGTTTTGTTTATATTTTTTATGGGTTTTTTTTGGCTGGAGCTGGGTTTGAACCCTCCACCTCTGGCATATGGGACCAGCGCCTCACTCTTTTGAGCTACAGATGCCGCCCTAGACATTATTTTTTATAAAAGAATTTACTTATGTGTTTTGGAGCAATTTTAGGTTCACAAAAAATTAGCAGAAGGTGAGAGACCTCCCACCAGGTGCATACACACAGCCTCCCCGTCACAAACACCCCCATCAGTGATCCATTTGTCATAATCAGTAAACTTACACTGGCAAGTCAATGTCGCCCAAAGTCCACAGCTTACATCGGGTCAGCCCCGGGGCTGTACGTTGTCTGCGTGTGGACGAATATGTGAGGATGTGCACTGTCCCTTTAGTATTGAACAGAGCATTTCCCCTGCCTTGGAACACCCTGTGCTCTGCCTGGTCAGCCAGCCTCTGGCGGCCATTCTCAGGGTCCCCGTAGCTCCGCCTTCCAGTGTCCGGCTGTTGCAGCGTCCAACAGCTGGAGCAGCCTCCTCGGGCTGGCGTGTCCTCAGCACTGAGCACAGAGGTTTCCTCTGTGTCTTTTCATGGCTAGGCGGCTCGTTTTTTGTTTTAGTGTGCACAGCACACCATTGCCTTGAGAGAGGATACCTAGAAAAAAAAATAAGGTCTAAAAACCAGAAGTCTTCTCACAGGAGCCCAAGGGCACTCCTGCAGAGTCCTTCCCGCGGTGACTCAGCGCTCAGGAATTTGTAGAAACTTAACTTTAGGGGACATGGAAAGGCCCATCTTCTCCAGCTCGAGTCAAACCAACCAATGAGAAGGGTAACTGTGGACCCTTGGCTTGTGATAAAAGGGAAAGGACAGAGCCAGTTGGGGAGTGTGGCCGTTTTGGACTCTGGTCTGCTGTGGCTCCCCTGGCGGAAATAAAGCTCTTCCTCTTTTAAGCACGGTGGTCGGGTGTCCTCCTATCCCTGGGCCTCGCCTTCCTGCAGCAGTCTGACACACACGTTTCCGTGACTGTGTACAAAGCCAATGTAAATGTCCACATACCGATTTTTGCGTAGATGCAAGTTTCCAAATACCAAGGGGTCAGATTGCGGCGTCACACGTCCGAGTACGCAGTTTTCTAAGCACCTGCTAGACTGTCGTCTCCTGTCTTCCCTCGCTCCAGCACTGAGGCAGCTCCGGTGGCCGCCCCACAGCACCGTCTGCCTGTGTGCTCAGAGGTGTGGACCCTCCTCGCTGCCTGAGGGCGTGTGATGATGGGGCGGTTCATGTGCTTATCTGCCATCTGTGTATCTCCTTTGTTGAGGTGTATGTTAAGGTCTTTGGCCCTTTTGTTGAATAAAGTTGTTCTCTTGTGTTTTAAAGGTTCTTTGTGTATTTGGGGTAACAGTCTTTTCCTGAATGTGGCCCCCTCACAGTTTTTCCCACTCTGTGGCTCGTCTTTTCATGTTCTTCACAGTGCCTCTTGCAGACCAGAAGTCTTGAATTTTAATGAAGTCCAGTTTATCAATTATTTACTTCACAGATCATGTCTTTGATGTTACATCCACAAATTCATCGCGGAGCCTGAGGTTGCCTGGGTTTCTCCTGCATGGTCTTTTAGGGGTGTGAGGACTTTGCATTTTACATTTAGGCCTGTGATCCATTTTGACTTAGTTTTTGTGAAGGATCTAAGACCTGTACCTAGCTTTGTTTATTCCAGAAGACGTCTGATTGTTCCAGCACCATTTGTTGAAAAGACTAGTTTTGCTCCACTGTGTTCACGTGGGTTTTGGAGCTCTCTATTCAGTCCCATTGATTTAGTTGCCTATTCTTTTGCCAATACCACACTGTAATTTTAGTTTTTGAGATTGACTCTCACTCTGTCACCCTAGGTAGAGTGCTGTGGAGTCACAGCTCACAGCAACCTCGAATTTCAGGGCTCAAGTGATCCTCTTGTCTCAGGCTCCTGGGTAGCTGGGAGTACAGGCACCTGTCACAATGCCTGGATAGTTTTCTTTTCTTTTTCTTTTTTTTTTTTTTTTAAGTGGAGATGGAGTTTTGTTCTTACTCAGGCTGCTTTCAGATTCCCTCAGGCAATCCACCCACCTGGCCTCCCGGAGTGCTGGGATTATAGGTGTGAGCCACAGCCGGCCTCCCACACTTTGCATTGAGCCGTAGCAGAGTATCAGTCCTCCCACTCCGAGTTCTTCTCCTTCACTGTTGTGTGGGCTACTCGGGCCTCTTGCCTCTTTACATCAACATTAGGACAATTGGTCTATATCCACTGAATAACTTGCTGGGATTTTGATTGGAATTGCACTTAACATACAGATGACAGTTGGGAAGAATCTGAACACCTCAACAGGATTAAGTCTTCCTACCTAGGGACATGGAATATCTTTCTATCTATTTAGTCCTTTTTTATCAGAGTTTTATAGTTTTCTTCTAATAGATCTTCCCTGCATGTTGTTGGATTAAGCTTAAGGTTTTCACTTTTCGAGCGCAGACGTCAATGGCTCTGTGTGGTCCACCCTCAGCCCTGCTGGCTCACTGCTGCTGTGCTGGCTCTGCCCATTAGCCTTGAGCTCTGCACCTGCTGCCCATGAGAATCAGTCTTGGTGAATTCTCTCATCAACTATCGTGTCATCTGTGAACAGTTTCATTTCTTCCTTCTCAATCTGTAGATCTTTTTAGTTCCCTGTCCTGCTATTGCGCTAGCTAAGACTTCCAGTACAATGGCGACAGGGACATTTATGCTTATTCCTGATCTTAGGGGAAAAGCTTTGAATGTCTCTCCCTGGGCTGTGATGTTTGCTGTAGGTTTCTGGTAATATTCTCTATCAACTCAAGGACATTCTCTTCTATTCCTGCTTCACTGAAGGCAGCTACTGTTTCCATAACTGGATTCAATGTAGTAAGAGTCCCTGTTACCAGCTGCTAAAGGCAGAACTCCCAGTGCAAGTCTCCACCCAGTGCGGTGCTCACCATGATGCGTGGAGACGCCGCGGAGCTGCCCTCGGGGCTGGGGACGCACCAGGGGGCTGGCTTTCCCGACTGTCCTCAAAGAGCCGCGTCTTCAGCTGTGGGTGACTGTGCAGGCTCAGGGGCAGGACGGGGGTGGGAGGGCAGGGTGAGGGGACAGCCCCGACATTCCTGGGGTCGACCCTGGAGATCTGTGACCCACAGAGCCTGGGATACAGCAGGTGATTGTGTGAGTGAACTTTGCGGCCTAATTCACGAGAAACATTTCTGGAAGTTTTATGCTTTGAAAAGAACAGCAAGGAAGAGTAGGAAAGGGAAGAAGAGAACCAATTCCATCTCCTCCTGCCCTCCCCAGCCTGACCCTGCTCCCTGCCGCTGTCCCCTCTGAGTGCTGGACAGCTGGCTGGCCACTGGGGTCTGATGCCACATCCATGAGTGATTCAGAAAATCCCCATATTCAGGCCTTTCCATCACCTCACAGCTCTCTTCACCTTTTTCTATGTTGATTTATATTCAGTCTTATTAAAAAGTCATAAAGCCATGTTCTGGAAGTTATTTTAAAAATTATCTTGGCTCAGTGCCTATAGCTCAGTTGGCAGGGCGCCAGCCACATATACCGGAGCTGGCGGGTTCGAACCCAGCCTGGAACTGCCAAACAACAACTACAACCAAAATTGAGCCGGGCATTGTGGCAGGCACCTGTAGTCCCAGCTACTTGGAAGGCTGAGGCAAGAGAATTGCTTAAGCCCAAGAGTTTGAGGTTGCTGTGAGCCGTGGCACTCTACCAAGGGTGACATAGTGGGACTCCGTCTCAAAAAAAAAAAATTATCTAAGCCCTGAAGACTTACAAAAGAATGAAGTGCATTTTCACCCTCAGAGCTAGCTGCTGGCTAAACTCTTGGTATCAACCTTATTTTATAATATGTGGGGTTTTGATATTATCAAAAACTAGGTCAATAATACCCTGTCTTTTTACAATTAGAAAGGAGATATCTGATGAAATCATCATTTCTGAGGCCTAGATGTATTTTCCTTTGTTGAACTAAAGGTAAATTTCTAGCTGAGTGAACAGCTAAAATATTGGACTCTTATTTTTTTGAATAAGAGTCAAAAATTTTATTTCTTTGATTATTTTTATTTCAAATTAATGTGAGGGAACAAATTTTTAGGTTACATGTTCTCTCCCAAGGTAAGGGATGCCTTCATTGTTTTAAGATGAGGCCTCTTGTCCTCAGTCAAGGGTGCTGGCTCTAGGAAAACAGGGGCTGCTTCAGGCTTCTTACTAATATATTTACAAATGAGAAGAGAGCCGGCCAGCGAGGCTCTAGTTTGCCCTGCCTGTCGCCGTCTGCAGCTCTGTGCACCTGCTCAGTGACCTGCTGGGTGTGCAGGAGCTGAGACTCCTGCTGCCTGCTGAGTGGGTGGACAGCAGCGCTGAGCAGCAGCTCAGGGCACAGGCTTCATGGGCAGAGAGCAGGGGCGACGGGACACTCCCCCAGAGGAGCACGGCATGACCGTGTGCTCTTACGGCCTTAGTCCCTATCAGGGAACTCCCGCCCAGAGGGCAAGTGAACCCGCCGCAAAGTAGGATCACCAAAACTGAACATCCGATGTTGTTGACATCTCCCTAGGCTGCAGAGGTCAGTACTAGACCCAGCAGGAGTTGGAGAGTGGGGACGAGTGGTGCTGCCACGAGCAGGAACTGACCGAATGCCCGACGTCCAGAGTCTTCCGTGTGACAGCAGGATGTTATGCAGTCCCTTTCTGAAAAATGAGGGCAGGAACAGTGCACCATTGCTGAAAAATCACAGATCATGCAAGAGTCTCTCTCTCCGGGAAGGTGTATGTGAATTACAGGTCAGTCACTATGACGAAGGATTTGTGTATATGTTATTGCCAAAGAAAAGTTTAAGATCAGTGAAATCAAAGACTGTGACCAGGCTCACGTAAGTTGCAAGAATAGCCAATAACCAGAACTAAGAGGAAAAATTAGCCTTATCAGATATCCAAACGCAGTAGGACGTTACCTGGATTAGTGGGTACAGATGCAGCAAACACATTTCCATTGTATAGAATGAAGAACCCAGACTCGTTTCAAGTTAATAAGGGAAATTATGGATTATTTAATGAATGGCATTGGGGCAATCATTTATCTGTTTGAGAAAAAAGAGCTAGACCCCAGTTCATAGTACTTACAAACATCATTTTCAAATAAATTAAATGACAATGTTATTTAAAAAATTATTAACCTAAGCTCATACCTGTGAACCCAGCAACTTGGGAGGCTGAAGTGGGAGGATCACTTGAGCCCCTGAGATGCTTCCCAGGGACACACTGGAGGAGGCCGTGCCGCCCTTGCTGGGGAGTGCGGGCACAGAAGGACCAAGGGTGAGGGTGCCGGATTACAGAGACAAGACACCTGGTCACAGCCGAATTGCACATACAGAATGAAGTTGTTGTTTTTCTTTTTGCATGTCTTCTATTCATTCCTTACCTGCGATTCAGCTGTAACTGGGCATCTTGAGGCTTATCTGGCCGTCCTAATCTAAGGGCGGCAACAATCGTTGCTCTTCTCCTCTCTCCCCTCAGAGAGCGTTTCTCCCTGCTTGTTGTTTCAGAGAGAGACAGACCTCCTGCCTCCTCAGTGCTGTTTGCTAAATGTCAGGGGCCTGGCGTGTGCCCATCCCTGGACCTGCAGTGGGGGCTGGATGACCGACTTGTGTGTCCCCCGCAGGCGGCAGCAGTGGTCACCCTTTCATACCGTGTGGCGTGGGCTCCTCTGGGAAGGGGGTGACACTGCACCACTGGACAAAGCTGGGGGCTCCCCCTGCACTGAACCCCGGCTGGGAGACCCGGAGGGCACCTTTCAGGCCACTGATAATCAACAAAGCGGCTCTGCTCCGTGGCAAGCAGCCCGTGTCCCGTCTCCTGCTACTGAAGGATTTTCTTTCACTGAGGTTTTTTTCCCTTGTGTTCTAGAAGAATTCTTCTGGGTCAGCAATAGCTTTGCTTTTTCCCATTTTGTAAACCTGCCACAGGTCTCAGGAGAGACCCTGGGGACAGGTGAGACTGGGCAGCTCGGTGGGGACGGAGAGTCCCCGGCGGCAATCCTGGAGGATGTGCAGAAGGAATCTGAACTTTTGCTCCACAAGTTTCTATTACATTTTAAACTTGGCAGAAAATTAGCCATTCTGGAAATTAATATAACCAATAATGATGCTAATTAAAAAAACATGTTGTAGAGTCAGAGCCCAACCAGGCGGGAATTGCAGAGTTCAGAACACAGACACTGGATCTGGCGTGCTCCTTGGACGTGTCAAATGTAACAAAGGTGAGCATTGACTCACACATCCCGGAGTGTCTGCAACTGCGGGAGGCCCTGGTGGTGGAGGCGCTCAATAGGACACCGCAGCGGCATGGAGGACACACCTGCGCCCGCCCCTGAGGGTCGAGAAACCACTCCGAGGGGGCCGAAGAGGCCAGGGAGGGGTGAGGAGGAAGTGTGGGATGGCCCAGCCCTTTCTTTCTTGTCTGGATTATGCTGGAAAACTGGTGGGAGGGCAGCGGCAGACATTGGGGTGGCCGCCCACAGGCAGGTGCAGGACCACAGGCAGAGGCCCAGTGGGACTGAAGCCGCCTTGCCTGTACATCCCACGAGAAGGGGAGGTGAACCAGGCAAATCCAGTCCCGGCCAGAGACGGTGGGAGGAGCGGCTGTGCAGGCTCTCAGGACCTCGCTGGCTCCTGCCGTGTGTCCTGAGCAAACCAGGGATGTGGCCTGTTCCCTGCACCTGGAGGCGACCCCTGCCTTCGGTGGTCAGTGCAGCGCCCGGGAATGAACTCAGCTTTGTGTCTGTTTCAGATCAAATGTAACAGAATCAAATTAAAATTATTTTAACTTTTATGCACTATATGAAAAGGCCACCCTGCACATTCATTCCTCAGAGCAAAACTGGTGACCAAGGGACACCCCAGACCCTGGCCAGGGAGGTCACCGAGGTCTGTGGATGGGGCTCAGTGGGTGGTCACGTGCTCCATTTTCTTGCTGAGTGACCCTGGGAAGGGGACTTGATGCCTCTGGAGCCTTAGTGGCTTCACCTGTGACAGGGAAAGTCGCTCCTTCCTCACTGGGCTGGCAGCAGATCACAGTACAGGCTTCCCTCCCCGTAGCTCAGTAAGGGAGCTGCAGGTCCGCCCCCCTGGTGGTGCTCAGCACCGAGCCCAGCTCCTGTGGATGCTCCTGTCCACCCACGGTGCAGACGGTCCCATAGGAGACAGCAGTGCTCTGATAGTGCCGTAGTTGGCATCTGATAAATGTATGAGATACTGAGAGAAATTATTTTGTGCAATGTATAAATTCTGTAGAAGCTTGGGGGAAGGGAAATAAATGAGGAGTGGGGTGGCAGTAATCATATTAAAAATAGCTTGCCTTTTATAGGGCTCTCAGCTGTATCGCTCAGGACGAGGTCCAGCTGCACGCAGCAGAATCCCCTGTAAGAGAGACAGGAAACGGAGAAGAATTTATATTTCTTTTACGTGAAATGTGCCTGGAGGTCGGCTGTCCAGGACTGGCCTGCTGTCCTTCACTGCACTCCTTCTGCTAGTTATCAAGGATACAGGCCTTTGTTGTCTTATTGCTGTACTGCCCGTAGCATGTAGCTTCTTTTTTTTTTTTTTTTCTTTGAGACAGAGCCTCAAGCTGTCATCCTGGAGAGAGTGCTGTGGCATCACAGCTCACAGCAACCTCCAATTCCTGGGCTCAAGTGAGTCTCTTGCCTCCACCTCCCAAGTAGCTGGGACCACAGGTGCCTGCCACAAGGCCCAGCCATTTTTTGGTTGCAGCTGTCATTGTTGTTTGGTGGGCCCAAGCTGGATTCGAACCCACCAGCTTAAGTGTACATGGCTGGCGCCTTGGCCTGTTGAGCCACAGGTGCCGAGCCAGCATGTAGCTTCTAGCCCCAAATTTCTTCATGGTTGCAAGATGGCTGCTACAGCTGAGGCCATCACATCTACATTCCCTCTAGCTGAATCTGTCCCCTGTAAGCAGCCTTCCTGGAAGCCTCTTATAGCTCATGGCCATCTCTTCTGTTGGGAGCTATGAGAAGGCACATTACTGTTTCTAACATATAGGAGTTTTATGATTAAAAGAGAAGAGAAGAACAGCTATTGGATCATGGTAGCAATCACCTGACTGTGTGTGAGGCACAAAGCTTCTCCCTGTCACTCTGCCTGCCACATTTCATCTTCCTCTCCACCTGCCCCCTTCCCCTGTCCTTCTGGACTCACCTTGGACTGGCCCCACATGGGAAGCCAAAGCTTGGTGTGAGCTATGCATGTCCGCCCTGTGGCCTCTTGCCTGGACTGTGTCATGCATCCTGGTGTGCCCAGAGACAAGTGCAGTTGGCGAGGGTTCCACAGGATTCTGGGGGGGGGGGGGTAGGGGCGGGGAGGAGACTCAGGACCTGAGTATTACCTGTTCCATGCAGGTGCTCTTCCGCACAAGCAAAGCCAGAGAAGGCAGAAAAGGAGGAGAGGGCATGGCCCGTCCATGGGCTAGGCTGCCATGGACGATCAGAATTACTTTACCAAAATCCTTTTTTAAAATGGTTTTGTTTTGTTCTAAACACTGTAATTTAGCCAGGCCACCACTTCACAGCCTCACTGATCAGTATTCGATGGGTGTGATCACTGTCTTTTGCTCACCTAGAGGACACTTTTGATTCAGAGGTGTCTTCTCAGGCTATTTCACTTGGCTCTAGGTGACAAGGTGCTACGTATGAGCAGCAGAGCAGGAGGAGTGGCTGTGAGCGGGTCCCACGCCAGGCAGGACGCGCTGGAGAGACAGGGCCCTGGTGCTGAGTGTGGTCAGCTCATGGCTAGGGGATCGCTGCTCCGTGGGCTCCGGGGGCTCCGTGGGTGTCCCTTTCCCCTCTTTCAGAAAGAATCATTGCTTCTACAGGGATGTTAGGGTGGAGCAGGGGATCAAGGAAACAGAAGGTACTGAAAAGCAAAAATGCACCCTCCATCTCATCACTCGGAAATCACTAGTGTTAACATCTGGCCAACGTCACTACGGAGATTTCTCGGTGGATATATTCTCCTACAGTAGATAGACATAATTTCATAAAAATGAAGGATGTCATTTATTAGTTTTTATATTACTTGTATTTAACAATAGTTTAACATGCACATTTTCTTTCTTGTTTTTTTTTTTGGAGACAGAGCCTCAAGCTGTCACCCTGGATAGAGCAGCAACCTCCAATTCCTGGGCTCAAGCGAGTCTCCTGCCTCCACCTCCCAAGTAGCTGGGACTACAGGTGCCTGCCATAACGCCTGGCCACTTTTTGGTTGTAGCCGTCATAGTTGTTTGGCGGGCACAGGCTGGATTGGAACCCACCAGCTCAGCTGTACGTGGCTGGCGCCTTAGCCTGTTGAGCCACAGGCTCCAAGCCGACATTTTCTTCATAAGTGATATTAGTGATTATTTTCCTAAAAATCTAAAGTTCAAAAATGTTTAGCTAAGAAATTGGGGATGGGGCCAACTTTCTTTTTTGAAAAATATGTGTCGTAACTTTAGAAAGATTTGTTGGTTTTCCTACTGACTTCCACGACTCTTACACACGTCTCCTCCTCCCCTGATTTTATTTTATTTTATTTTTTTGCAGTTTTTGGCTGGGGCTGGGTTTGAACCCACCTCCAGCATATGGGGCCAGTGCCCTACTCCTTTGAGCCACAGTCGCCATCCCTTCCTCTCCCAATTTTTGTTGGTTGGACCATTTCTGCAGACGAGTGTTTGATGCTATCTGCATTTTGTTCTATAGTCTTAATTTCCACTGTCTCGTTTTAGACCTTTTGATATTTGAATAGACTCTGTATCCTTTTTTCCCAGCTTCTTTGCACCTGAGTTTTTGATTCAGCTGCTGTAAGGCTGAATTTTTGTCAGCAGGTATTTTTCTCAAGAAGGGCTCCTGGGTGCTGTGCTTGCAGAGTTCTGACACGGTGTCTACCTAGCAGGCTGCAGATATAGGTGACCCCTGAACAACAGAGGTTTGAGCTTCAGGGGTCCACCAATGCCCAGAGGTCTTCTGCCTCTGCCACTGAGCCCTCCTCCCCCTCCTTCTCCTCCTCCGAGTCAACGGCAAGATGAAAAGGACAAGGGCCTTTGTGATGACCACTTCCAGTTAATTACCAGTAAAGATAGTTTCTCCTCCTTATGAGTTTCTTAGTAGCATTTTCTTTTCTTTAGCTGACTTTATTGCAGGAAGACAGTGTGTAAGACATATACAAAATATGTGTTAATCTACTTTTGTGTTATTGTACGGCTTCCAGTCATCAGCAGGCTGTTAGTAGTTAAGCTTTGGGGGAGTCAAAGGTTATATGCACATTTTTGATTGCCTAAGGGGTCAGCACCGCTAACCCCCACATGGTTCAATGGCCACCTGTAATTCTTAGGCACCTTTTTTTTTTTTCCCCTGAAAAAAGAGCTAATGCCTGATATTAGGACGTCTGCTGGTATCAAGAGTTGCTGGAGAGAAAGAAATCCACGAGCAGTCTTGTCCCCCTTGCTTGACAAGGTGACTTGCTTTTCTCCTGCCTGGGAACTCAGATGTGGACTTCTACGTGAAATTTAGTAACTGTCCTAGGATGTGTCTCAGGAGTGACTAACGGTTTCGAATCAGATTTTCTTGGAAAAAGAAAACTTGTCCTTTTAATTGGCAGACTTGCTTTTTTCTTCATTTCAAGAGTATTTTTCCTGTTTATTTCTCTTTCAAACAGACCACTTGCCCTTGACTTTGGCTCATCTTCATGTCTAACTATTTTTAACCACATGAAATTGCCGTTTTAACCACTTTTTAAGCCTATAAAGTTCAGACAGGGCTGCCTGCATTTTCCCATTCTTGTTAGCCTTCTCTTTTCCACTCTGTGACTGACAAGCCTCTCCTCCATGTGACTAATTAGGTTTTGCTGTGTTTTATACGGCTCCTGTGGTTTCTAATGGAGGTGTTACTTCTTTCAGGATGAATTATTAGCCTAAAGTTGTTCTTTATTTCTGTAATTTTTGTTTCATTTTATCTTTGAATTATTTTCTCAGTGATTTCTTAGTCTCTTTATTTTTAGCTAAATTTCAAAGCATCTACTATTGAAATTTTTTCTATTTTTTGGACTATTCAAGAGTGGGTTTAACGCTGTGTTTTGCATGTGGCTCCCTTTCTGTCCTCTTTTGGTTTCGTCCTCCAGGCGGCCTCACCCTCCTCCTTCCCCTTTTCTCGCTCTTTCAGAGCTCCGGTGTAAGGCGGACTTCGTGTCCTCTCTGCGCTGGGGGTTTGAAGGCATCCCTGGGGCGCGGGCTTGGAGAACCAGCACCTGCTCTCCGCGCGGTTTTATGAGCGCGATGTCTTCGGACTCCCGCTACCGACCTGTGGGTAATCACCCCACTTCTTACACTCGTGTGTGCGGCTGTCCTGTCTCCCTGGACCTGGGTGGTGGTGAAGGTGCAGTCCAAGTTGCCTTGAGCCCTCACGGCTGTGGCTTCCTGGACGCCACCCCGTGCTGTCTGCCCTCCTTCCCTGGCTCCCCCAGGACCCCTCCCGCAGCAGGTGTCTCCTGCCCAGGCCTGGCTCCCTCCTGGGAGGCCAGCTACCCTCCCTCCACTCCCTGGCCGCCCCCATGGAGGACCTGGCATCTGGGCGGCCCAGCACTTCCTCCAGCTGCCAGCTAGGAGCCTCTGACCTCTGACCCCTCTCTCTCCCTCCCACAGCCCGCCTGCCAGGAAATCCTGAGCTTCTTTCCAGCTTCAGAGCAGTGCCTAGGACTTGTGCACCGTCCCACCTCTCTCCACTGTCTTCGAGCACCCTGAGGGCCTGTGTGGGGCTTAGCAGGAACTACCCTGGCTCTCGCCTCGCCCCCAGCCCATTCTCAGCCAGGCTCCAGGGACAGAAGGAAGGCCATGGACAGGCCTGGCAGGGACCTCAGCCACACCTCTCCTCCCCCGACACTGTGCCTGGAAGGCTCCTCCCCAGCTCACGCCTGCCAGTTCTCTGCTATCCGTCCTCCCACCCGTGAGGCTGCCCCCCCCACCACTGCCCGCACCTGTGCCCTATTCTCCTGTAGGCTCCATCTGCTTCTCTCTCTAGAACAGAGACTCCCCGGGGGGTGGGGGGTTGATGCCAGTTTGCTGGCAGCTGTGCCTAGTGGGTAGTCAACAGCAAACACGGGCTGAACAGGTGCGTTAGCGCCAAGTCAGGGCGCAGTCCTGGTGAGAGTCAGCTATGGATTCAGCAGCAGGAGACTGGGACAATCCCCAGCTGCCGTCTGTGCACCTGATCTGCGGCTCGGGCCTCTCCCTCCTGGAGTGGGGGGATGCTCCCTTAGAGGATGGAGCCAGCCTGTCACTACAGCGCTTGGAGGATGTCAGTGGCTCAAATGAAGATACACTTTTGTAGTATGTCTATTGCCTGAGCTGAGGAAAATAACCAGAAGCTGGAAGGTTAATAAAAAGGGGGGGTCATGGGAGAAACGGGGCTTGTTCAGTGGCCGTAGCTTTATCAGCAGCCAGGGAGGGAGACACGCCCACCCCAGGTTCAGTTCAGCTCTGCCCACGGCAGCCCTGGGAGCTGCTGAGTCTCCATCTGCACGGAGCAAACAGGTGCCAGTCGCCACCAGACCCTGAGCGGACAGCTTGGAGCCAGGCCCTGCTCTTCCCCTCAGAGCCTGGGCTGTTCTGCGCCACAGCAGCCCTCAGCGTCAGTAAGAATGAAGAATCCTTCCCATAGCATCACCACTCTTCACTTCCTCACACTTCTCTGAACTGCTATGAAAAGGCTATATCTAGGTGACCCTGAGAGAGATGCCATGGCTTGCTAGAATTCAAAATAATTAATTAAAAATTATTTATTAGCTCTAATATTCTATCTTCTGTTGGGAAATTTTAATTATCGCAACTATGTTGTGCACATTATTCAATTTGCACATTGAAACCTGATGTTTCTGCCTCGTGTGGCTTTTGTCACAGTGACTTCCTTCCTAGCGTATAATAAGGACATCACGCCAAGAGTTGTCAAGGTTCAGAACAGTACCCCAATCCCCTGACACCTGTCATTTTAGCGAACTTTATAGCAAACTTTCTAGAATTCTATTTTTCTTTCTTGGGTGTATGCAAATTGCAAATGGGAAGGACTTTCTTGTCAGTGTCTCTTATAGTTTTTACTTAAAATGTGGAGAGAGCACTGGCTCTGGGGTGTCCCTGGGATACCTCCGCTCTGCACTGGTGTGTGGCCTGTGTGAACGCGCCCCGTAGCACAGGCTGCGTGGTGCAAAACCCCAGAGGAGAGACCTAACTTCCTAAGCTTTGCGGGGCAGATAACCTGTGCACACCTGAAGCCCTGCAGGTGCAGTCACTGGTGAGCGCTCCTTTCCAATGACCCCAACGCGTCACTCACAGAGATCAGGCGCTCGAGGCTCTCAGTGCACCCTTTGTCAGCCCAGCTGGAGGGGCGGGCAGAACACAAGTGTGATTAGGGGAGACAGCTGTGCCTGTCTCCAGTCTCCGGCGCTCTCTCTCTCTCTCTCTGTCTCTCCCTCTCTGTGCCTCCTTCTCTCTCCCCTGTCTCCACCCCCTCTGATAAGCTTTCACTGGGGAAAAGATGGGCAGGAATATCCAAGGTCTTATGTCATCATAACCTTCACCCTCACTGCAGTGGGACAGGCTGAGCTAGTTTGCTGGGGTCCCAAAGAAAGGTTCCTCTGGGTGATGACACTGCCCCCAGTGTTGCTGGCAGCCTCTCCCTGTTCTTTTTTTTTTGTGGAGACAGAGTCTCACTCGATCGCCCTTGGTAGAGTGCCGTGGCATCACACTGCTCACAGCAACCTCCAACTCCTGGGCCTAGGCGATTCTCTTGCCTCAGCCTCCCGAGTAGCTGGGACTATAGGCGCCCACCACAACGACCGGCTATTTTTCTGTTTTTGCAGTTAGGCCGAGGCTGGGTTTAAACCTGCCACCTTCGGCACATGGGACTGACGCCCTACTCGCTGAGCCACAGGTGCCACCCCTCCCTGTTCTTTTTAAAAGCAGCTCCTCCCTTCATGCCCAGGCCTTGGTGCCTGTGAGAGGTTACACGCAGGCCCCACACAGAGAGACTTGCTTCAGGATAATGATGGAAGGCAGTGGTTCTCAACCCTCCCAATGCCGCGGCCCTTTAATACAGTTCCTGGGGGTCGTGACCCATAGGCTGAGAACCACCGATGGGAGGTCCTTAGCACTGTGCCTGGCCCAGGGTGGGCACCCAGGAGCCCAGTGCAGCCCCATGCAGGGGTCTTGCAGGAGTTGGGGTCCCTGGTGCCCAGCTCAGTGGGTGCAGCATGATGTAATGTCTGGCCGTCTTAGGGACTGTTGAGACATGACAGGGGTCAGTACAGGACACCCATATGTTTTAAGCTGAGGGAAGTTGAGAGGGCCACAGAAGCACAGGGTCCCCTTAAGCCCTCTCCCCTGTAGCCCTACAGCAGAGGTTGGGCCTGTAGCTTGCTCTGAGTGCCTGGTCTCACCGCCTTCCTTCCTCACCTCCTGAAGCACTGTCTTCTCTGTTTCAAAGACCCCAGGCCTCAAGTCTCAGCCTTAGAAGCTTCACACCCTCCATCCTCCAGCCCCCGCCCACAGGGCGTCCTGTACTCAACAAGGAGACGTTTGAAAGACTTTCCCCATCAGTGTACCATCAAGTCAGAGGAAGGACTCCAGGGACATCCCGTGTCCCAGAGTTTGAACAAGCCAGAATTTAAACCACATCTGTCCTGAGAGGCAGGACCTGCCATCCCACCGGCGTTTGTGTTATGTCTGTCCTGTGGGCCCAGCCAGCTTGCCTGCTCTGAGGGCCCAGCCCTCGCATTGCTCCCTGGATGCAGGGCGGTGTTCTCTCTGTGGGAATGCGTTGAGGAGTGGAGGGGCTCGTAGGCGCTGGTGTGCTTGCACAATTCTGGAGTCCAGAACGTCGGAATGGTTGGTGTTGATGGCAGTGCTCTCTTGCCATTTTTTCTCACGTTGATTTAATGAGCAAGAGCCCTGCTTTGGTGCAGACAGATGTGGGTTTAAATTCTGGCTCTGACAGTGACAACCGTGTGGATCAGAGACCTGGATTCTTTCCAGCCCCCGCCCGTCCACTCTCTCTCCTTCCCAAGTCTTAATGTAAAAGTCAAGGCCGACCCAGGAGGATCTGCAGACCTCTCCAGACACCACCCTGGGCGTGGAGCCTGCTCCCTCCTCTCCCCCTTCACACAGGCTGCAGGTGTCCTGCCCATGTGGCCACGTCCTGGAGGGAGGGAGAAACTTCCCAGGGGACAGAGAAGGCAGGAGCTACTCATGGGCCCCTGGGCAGATGCCCAGTGTTGTCCAATCTATTCCTAGAGCTGGGCCACAGAAAAATGCCAAGGAAAAGGTGTACACACCATTATCTGGGAGGCAGGAAACATCACAAAGTTGGACATGTGTGGAGGGTGGGGCCCAGAAGGCGCCGGCTGCTGCCCCGGAGTCCCTTGGCATCTGCTGCCTGGACAGTCGGCCCAGTGTGGGTGCAGGGTGGGGGCTGGGGGCTGAGTGGGTCTGAGCCCTGTGCGGGCTCCAGGATACCCCAGAAGCTCAGGCTGAGAATACCCCAGGTAGCATTTCTAGGCTGAGGATGGTTTCCAGGAGACTGCTGGGACTGCTCCCACCCTGTGTGCTCTAGGGGTGAATGAGTAGATGCTCCAGGATTCTCAGTCACTTTTGAGCTGGGGGTCAGGTACTGGGTCCTGCTGTTGCTTTTGGTGCTTTGTCTCACCAGGGATGCCCTGTGGCCCTGGTGCCAGGCCAGATGATGACCACTCGCCTCAATGGGCATCCCTAGAGGAGGCCCGTGTAACACCTCCAGTCCATGGGCTGTTTCAGAAAAACATGTGCACTTGGTCAAGGCCAGCATAGGTTTTCTCCCTAGGCCCTTTTCACCTGGAGATAGACACAGCTGGGGCTCTATCTAAAAGTCACCCTAATGTGACTTTTGGGCACTCAGCTTCCCCATGGCCTTCAAATTCTCTCCTCTTGCCAGGGGATATCTGGGTGGTATCATTTAGCAAATTGCCACAGCTAATGCTTCTGAGCCAGCCTCAGGTCCTTAAATAAGACCAACGTTTGCATGGCAAGATTCCGGGTCATTACATTCTGCTGGGCGGTGCCTCTCTTCAGAGATTGATTATTGGAGAATTTGGAAAGTGCCAACATTTCCCAAATGGCTGGGTTCTTGGTGCCTTTCTGCAGCAAACCCACCCTTCTTTTCTCCTTGTAATTCTTGAGGTCATTCTCTCCTTCAAAACCAAAGTGACCTGTGTTTGGTCAAAACAACCACATCTGCAGGTGCCTTGTGTTCTTGTGGGTAGAATATTAGTTTTTGTTTTAGAGGGTCATTTTGCTTTGTTTTAATACGGGAGGAAGAAAGCGTGGAGCTGTCCCAAGGGCGTGCGGGCCCTCCCTGGGGTGCACACAGAGCTCAGTGGATAAAGGTGCACGTGAGACGCCTGAATGACGTACTGAGACTCTGCCTGTGTGGAAGACGGACGGCTGGATGGCATGTCGGCCCTTTAATACCCTTCTGCTCACCAGGGCGGGACTGTGTCTGGGAACAAGGTTTTAAACTGCCACTCAGCTTCCTCTGCACGCACAGTGATTCGGATGTTTCACGTTTCACGATGTCTGACTTACTTGCTTCTTTGGTTATGTCCCTCCTTGATAGAAACAGGCCGTGCTGGCAGCAGGAGCCCTGGGCACCTGGTAACTGGACACGTGCTCTCGAGGGTTGGAGCCATGATGCGCTTCCTGCTCCCCCGAGAGTCTGGAGGAAGGGGCAGGGCCTGCCTCCGGGCATCACAGCCGCTCCAGGCCAATTCCGAAGACAGGGTCCCAGGGCAGTGTCGGCCAGGTACGGGCTGTCTGGGAGCACTTCTTCCTCTCTCTCGTCATGGAGGAACAGCAGCTCCCAGTGTCTCCTGTTCCATTGGCCAAGCTGTGACCACCCTGGCTGTGATGGAAACTGAGGCAGCAAGTACCTGGGTCCTCGGGCTGTCGCTCATGGAGACAGCTACTGTCAGTTGCAGACAGAGAGACAGACACGGCTCTCGGTCCTCATCCCTGCTGCCATCGATGAGACTGTGCTTCATCCAAGGGGCCTCTGTGTCCGCCCCTTGGGGCCCAGGCGGCCTCTGGATTGCTTTGGCCAATAGGAATTGGGGGCCTTGTGTTCTTGCGACATCCACCCCGAGCAGCTTGGGAGGGGGGTGTCTGCCGAGCCCCAGGTCTCACAGAGCTCAGGAGACCTCAGTGAGGCTCAGAGCCACTTGGCAGAGCTGACTGAGTGTCACGTGACTGTCACCCCTCCCAGCCCTGATCCCAGAGCCGCCCAGTGCTGGTCCCCACTGAGGTTTTGTGGTTGTTTCCTGTGGTTACCATTGTGGCAATAGTGAAACAATCACATCTGCAGACATGTTCACTCAGAACGTGGAGGAAGTGTAAAAATGTACAAACTGGAGAAAATCAGCCTGAAGCCTGCCGTGCAGAGAAATCTACTATTAACACTTGGCAGCAAGCTCTGCAAACACTTATTTTTCTGTATACTCGTTTTTCAATCGTAGACATTATATTGTATGTAGGATTTTTAAATTTAAGAGTGTAAGCTTTTTTTCTTCATTTTGTTGAACACTTTTCTTAAACATCAGTTCAATAACAATATTAGGTTATTCGTGTAGCTCAAACTTTGTATAAGCATTCATCTAATTTTAGATGTTGGGACTTAATTTTCTTAATACTTTAAGAATGTGATAAGCTTATCATGTGCAGCATTTTTGCTCATATCACACTCTCCTTATTTCTTTAAGGTTCCAGAGCACAGGCAGCCCACGTGCCCCCACTCTGCACACCCAGATGTGCTCTGGGGAGCTGGTGCCATGTGACACCCCCACATTTCACGGACAGGAGGGTTTTATTTCACTTGTCATCACCAGCACGGAGCCCAGTCATTTGAAATATTCTTCAGCTCTTGTAGAAGAAAGTTTCAGTCCCGGCTGCACGGCTTTCAGGGGGCCCCGTGCAGACCCCACTCCGCTCTGCTCTGGGGTCATCCCAGCCAGCCCTGGAGCTGGCGGGGGGCTGGGGAGACTATGTGATTGTGGTCTGATTGTGGCATTAACACTGGAGGGGGCAGGAGCTGGACAGTGCAGGGGACACACCCTGAGGGAGGTGTGCTGCCCTCTGTGTGGACACTGTCAGGCTGAGGGGCCCTGGGCAGCTGTGGCCTCTCCTTCGTAAGAGGCTGCTTTCCTGAGGGTCCCTCAGCCCCTCGGGGCTAACAACATCTGCACTTCTGGCTCTTTAAGTCCTTTTCTTACGATTTTGGGTACTTTCAGGTTGGTGTCCACTGTGGGCAAAAGGATTTTAGCCATGAAAGGAAATAGGTGGTGTTTCAGCTACAAGAAACAGAAACTCTGACTCAAGCTGGTTTTGAAAGGAAAGGGGAAATGCGTGAGCTCACGTAGCAGGAAACGGGAAGTGTGGGACAGGCGTGGACTGTGTGCGTGTGTTGGATGAGTCAGGGCTCTCCCTGTCCCTCCACTGCTGTCCATAGCGTGAGCGTTGTCCCCAGGTGGGTTCCTGGGCCAGACAAGAAGACCAGCCCCCGTGGGACCTCAGTGCCAGCCTCCCCCCGGGCCCAAGCCTGTGCCCAGAGAAGCAGGTGCCAGGCCCAAGCCCCATCAGAGCCCCCTCTGCTGATCATCTGGCCTGGGGACCACCTGGCTGAGGCTGGGAAGAAACCCTGGGAGGACGAGATTACAGCTAGAAATCTGAGCAAATCGTGGCTCCTTTGGCTGGAGCTGGAGGGCACAGCCCCACCTCCGCCTCTTAGGGTTCTAACTGACAAAGGAGAGGAAGGAGCAAGCTTTCCTTGCAGCCCCCAGAGTCAGGGCCTCTCCGTAACTGTGTACGTGGGAAGCCAGATGGCACCAGGTTGGGGATTCTACAGCTCCAACACTAGGCCTCGGCTGCAGAAAGGGGTAGTTCTGCACAGCAGGTGCCAGGCAGATGCTCCCAGGAGGAAGCACGAGGGCACGAGGACGGGACTGCTGGGACCTCAGACCCAGGCGGCACGGAGGGAGGGGCTGACAGGACAGTCCCAGGCCCTGCTTGGAACTCTCAGCACAGGGCACAGGGGCACAAGCTGTGGAGCCCACAAAGCCGGCTCCCACCCGTGAGGGGAGGAATGTTCCTGGCGGGGACACCATGACCCAACTCACGTCACTCTCAGCTGATGGACGAGCTCTGCTCTGGTCCCTGCTCTGGTCCTCCACCCAGGGATGGGTCAGCTCGGTCATTGGTGTTGCCGTAGATGGGATAGTAAAGTGACGCAGCAGCCATGCTCTCGGCAGTGTCACATGCAGCAAGGAAGGTCTCGAAGGTCTCCACGCGGCCACCAGCCCTTTCCAGGGCACCACGCGTTGCCTAGGTGAGCAGCTTGTATGGGAGGTCACAGCACTTACTCCCCAGGCCCACAGAGGCTAACGGGGAACCACACCAGGAGGGGAGGAAGAGGAATTAGCTCAGGAAGCTGGCGCCTTTCTGTGTATAAATGGAGTACAAATTCCAGCGTGAGAGGAAGGCCTTGCAGATGGAGGGTGGCGGCGTGTCCTCGTGCGTGTCGGTGGAATGCAGCAGCATCTCTCTGCACGTGTTAGACCGTCTGGGTTAGAAACTCTGGCCGAGAGCCTCACAGGTCCAAGTCAGACCTGCCAGGGTCCCCACCCGCCCTGTGCCCGCGGTCGGAGGACACTGACTTTGCTTTGTCACTCATGGGGCGTCACCCTGCAAACATGCTGTGCTCGCCACGCACTGGACTCACGGCTGCTGCCCTCCTGGTGTTACCATTTGCCACGATTCTCCTTGCCTTTTTTTCAAGTTTAGTTTTTTTCCTTTTTTATTGAAGTGATTATGTTTTTTCTTTTTTTGTAGAGACAGAGTCTCACTTTATCGCCCTCAGTAGAGCGCTGTGGCATCACAGCTCACAGCAACCTCCAACTCCTGGGCTTAAGTGATTCTCTTGCCTTAGTCTCCCGAGTAGCTGGGACTATAGGGGCCTGCCACAACGCC